>JACEIK010014339.1:9923-21935 GCA_018107945.1 Datura stramonium | reverse complement strand
GTCGTAAGGATAGCTTCCCCCCAAAAATTCTAGGGTAAACCAGAACTTATCAACAGAGAATTCATCATCTCTTTTAATGTTCTATTTTTCCTTTCACAATCCCATTAGATTGTGGTGAGTAAGGGGCAGTTGTTTGATGAATAAGGTCATATTCCAAACATATTTTTTCAAAAGGAAATTCATATTCGCCGCCCTTAGCACTCCTTATAATTTTGATATTTTTGTTAAGTTGTGTTTCAACTTCACTTTTATATTGCTTGAATGCTTCAATTGCTACGTCTTTACTTTTGAGTAAGTAAACATAGCAGTACCGCGTACTATCGTCAATAAAAGTTATGAAATACTTCTTTCCACCGCGAGATGATATTGACTTCATGTCACAAATGTATGTGTGAATTAAGTCTAAGGGACTTGAATTCCTTTCAACTGACTTATAAGGATGTTTAACATACTTAGATTCAACACAGATTTGACATTTTGATTAATTGCATTCAAACTTTGGAAATAATTTCAAATTGATCATTTTTCGCAAGGTTTTATAAGTGATATGTCCCAAACAGGAATGTCATTAATCATTTGACTCAATTAAGTAAGAAGAAGCTGTAATTTTATTGCTTCAATAACAATTACATTCAGTTTGAAAAGGCCCTCAGTTAGGTAACATTTTCCTATATACACATCATTCTTACTCATTACAGTATGATTTGAAACAAGAACGCACTTAAATCCATTCTTGATGAGAAGACCAGCAGAAACTAAGTTCTTTCTTATTTCTGGAACATGACAGATACTATTGAGAGTCACCACCTTATCGGATGTCATTTTCAGAAATACTTTTCCATAGCCTTCAATCTTTATTGTTGAAGAGTTTCCCATATATATGGTCTCGTTTGGTTCAGCAGGGACATAGGAAGCAAATGCTTCTCTGATAGCATAAACATGTCGAGTGGCTCCAGAGTCAAGCCACCAATCCGTGGGGCTTCCCACTAGGTTGCATTCAGACACCATAGCGCACAAGTCATCAATCTCCATAGTTTTTCTCAACCATGTTAGCTTGTCCCTTTTACTTTTCTTTCTTTGGAGCAATACATTCAACAGCCTTGTGTCCAATCTTTCCACAGTTGTGGCAGTCTCCTTTGAATTTTTTCTTGCTAGGAAAATTCTTTGGTCTAGAAGGCTTCTTCCTCTTTTTGGAATTAGATGGAGTGGTCTCAAAAATATTTTCCCCCATAATTGTTGAGTTTCCCCTTACCTTCCTTTCAGCATCTTTGTTATCTTCTTCGATTCTTAATCGAACGATAAGATCTTCAAGCTTCATCTCCTTGCGCTTGTGCTTCAAATAATTCTTAAGGTCCCTCCATGAAGGAGGTAGCTTTTCAATCATGGTTGAAACTTGAAAAGCTTCATTGATGACCAAATCTTCTATGAACAACTAATTATTAGCACCATAATTAATACTTTTGACAAAAACATTAGTATGAATTATACCTTCAGCAAGGAGATCGTGAATTATCACTTGCATCTCTTGGACTTGTGTGATAACAGACTTGCTATCTATCATTTTGTAGTCCAAAAACTTGGCTGCAATAAATTTCTTTAAATCGGCATCTTCAGTTTTGTACTTCTTCTCTAGCGCATCCCAGAGTTCTTTAAAAGTCTCCATATTGTTGTATACGTTATACAGATCATCCTCCAATCCACTCAAAATATAGTTCTTGTACAAAAAAATCTGAGTGCTTCCAGACCTCAATCATCGAGAACTGTTCATTTTCGGGAGTTGATTCCGGTAGAACCGGTTTATCCTCCTTAATGAACTTCTGCAGACACAATGTGGTCAGATAGTAGAACATCTTCTGCTGCCTGCGTTTGAAGTCAATACCAGAAAATTTTTTGGGCTTTTCTGTCGGAGTCGGTGCTTGCACAACACGGGTGGAGGAGATTCCATTACTTGTAGAGGAAAGCATGGGGTCAGTTGTTCCTGTCATATCTGTTGAACAATAATAGCAAAAGTTAGCAATCGATGAAGATTCTATTTCTTCAAATCGAAAAACTTTTGACAGAACTAAACTGAGTAATCGGTGAAGTTTCTACATCTTCAAACGAATTCTCAACAATCATATTTACTTGGTGAAGTTTTTAAATCTTCAAACCAGCAATCACGGTGAGTAGAAAATCACAAGGATTTTAATCTCAACGGGAGTAGAAAATCCAAAGATTTTAATCTCCAACGGTGGAGTAGAAAACCAAAAAGGTTTTATTCTCCAAAATCATAAAATAGATGAACATAGAAAAGAAATAAATTAAATTCCTTAAGCTTGTTGTTGTCCCGTGTTCAAATATGCAAAGCAAAGAAAAATAATAATATCCGAGTCCACAGAATTCACTGTGTGTTATTAAGGAATTTAATCCCCTCACTGTACTTGAGGTTTTGGATTACTTCCTCCAAGGATAAAACGGATATACTTGTTAATGGTGTAGTAGTACCTCAAACACCAATAACTTCGTCAAACTCTAAGAGCAATAACAAATCACACAACAGACTTGATTTTGCTTGTTTGAAAATATGCAAAATTTTCAAAAATTCTCTATCCAAAAATGAAGACAAAAGGCCTTTATTTATAGCCAAAGATCTGAAGTAAAGGGGTGTGAAGACACCTGTTCAGATGGTGTCTGTTTGGAATGACTATCATTAGAAAAGAAACTTTTCAACTTTCTCTTCCCTTCAACTTATTTCTCTCCATTTCCCAATTAACACCCAACACTTAACTCCAACAGTTTTGTTTTCTTAAGATGGGGTATATATATAGTGTGTTTTGGTGATGAGAAGCATTTAGTTTTTGGAAAATGCTTATTGGACAGTGGAAGGAAAGTAGTGCAACTTTATGAAGAAGGTGCAGCTAGCTAGCTAACTATAGGATTATCTTAATAAAATACAAGTTAAAAAGAAAACCACCCATCCAATGAGAAGTAGTGCTAATCTCTGAAAGGATTTTATGGAGCTTAAGAGAATTCTTTGAGGATCATATAAAAGATTGGCTTTGTAAAAAGATTCATACAAAATCTCTTCGATATCTTGAAAGGTTAAAAAGAAGAACAACACTTGCAACGACTCTTAGGATAATTGTTGAAGTTGAATGCATGTTGATGTGGCAACAAGCAGCTTAGTGGGTTGATATGAATCTCCAAATTTCTGTTAAAATATAGCATTGCAATTTAACATATGACTTTTATTCATTTTAAATTCCTTTGCATCTTTGTGCCTTTTCTTTTCTTTTCTTTTTCTCATTATAAAGTCATTTGGTGTACTGAAAGAGCTTTATAAATCTATTAATTTTACGGAAAAGGGATGGAATAAGATTGACAAAAACACATTCTTGGTGCATATTCCACATGTGAATGATTAATGGGTTTAGAAATTCATTTCCACGGCTAAAAAATCACTATTTTTTCATGAAAATTTTCTACTGAAAAATGTTAAATGACTATTCCCACTGATATTTTGATTGAGTCGGTTGAAAAGAAAATAGTATTTTTGTATGAAAAAATCATGAAGCTTCCCACTATTTTAGTGAGAATCTGTTTCCCACCATGCATTTTTCTATTCAATAGTTCTATAAAAATGGGTGAAAAAATTATACCTTATAACACAAATTTGTCGGGATATAAATACATTAAAATGTTAGTTACAACTTTTTTAGTCATAATTTACCCAACATATGTTCTCTATGATCCTCCTTGAAGGGATTTACGGTAGGTGTAATATTCTTTTGGTTAGGATTAGTGAGATCTAATCTCCTCAAAATGATCTTGTACAAAATTTGGTAGGCCAAACTCATCATGTAACTTTTTGATCATCAATGATCAAAGGAGATGGTCTTAAGTAAAAAAAACTACTTGAATAGTTTAAATTGGTGTGTAAGTAGTATCTAGTATGAGTAGTACCTCTCAGGTGTTTAAGATAGTTCCTCTTGATGTGTCCCAAACTCCCCACACTCAAAACAACCTCCAAAAGCATTCCAATGCTTCCAAGACTGTTTAGATTGTTGTTATGATTAAGGGTGAGCATTTGGTTCATTACAGGTTTTTTCGGACTAGCTGAAAGTATGATTCATTCTGGGTAATTGTCGACAGATTGACGAAGTCATCTCATTTTCTTCTAGCCAGGACGGCTTATGCAGTCAAGGATTATGTTAGACTTTATATACATGAGATAGTCAGACTTTATGGTGTCTCAGTATCTATCATTTCAGACAGAGGAGCTCAATTTACATCAAATTTTTGAAAGTTCTTTAAAAAAGATTTGGGTATTCAAGTGAATCTTAGTACAACATTCCATCCACAAACTGATAGACAAGTTGAACGCACTATTCAGATGGTTAAAGATATGTTGCGTGCTTATGTGTTGGATTTCAAAAGAAGTTGGAATGATCATTCGCCTCTTATTGATTTTCTTATAATAATAGTTATCACGTGAGCATTCAAATGGCTCCATATGAGGCACTGTATAGGCGAAAATATAGATCGTCGATTGATTGTTTTGAGGTCGGAGAAGCAGAGTTGTTAGGACCTAATTTGGTGTAGCAGGCAATGGATAAGGTAGATTCATCAAAGATAGATTGCAGACAACTCAAAGAAGACATAAGTCATGTATTGATATACACCGCCGAGCACTAGAGTTTGATGCTAATGATTGGGTCTTCTTAAAAGTTTCACCTATAAAAGGTACTGTGTGATTTGGTAAAAAGGGAAATTTGAGCCCAAGGTATGTTAGAACCTACAGAATCATCCACAGAATAAGCAAGGTAGCCTATGAACTTGAGTTGCCAACAAAATTAGAAGTGGTTCATCATGTTTTCCACATGTCGATGCTATGAAAGCATTTAAGAGATCCTTCACGTATTATGCCAACTGAAGATGTTCAAATCTTTGAGGATATGTCATATGACGCAATACCAATTGCTATCCTAGATCATCAAGCTAGAAAGCTTAGGATTAAAGAAGTAGCTTGAGTAAAGGTATTGTGGAGAAACAATAATATTAAAGAAGTGACATGGGAAGCAGAAGAGGATATACGGAGGAAATACCTCAATATTTGTAAGATGAAGATAACCTTGAGGTAAATTTTGATAATTTCTTTTCTTACATGTATAATAATAACTCAAAGAATGCATAAGGTTATAAAAGAATTAGCTATATAAGATGTAACCTTCATCCGAGGATGAATGATCCTGATGTAACACCTTCTACCTTATGAAATATATACAACTTAGTTAATACACACGAAGTCACTTAAATTTGAGATGATGAGGTGATATTTGGGCTAAGAGTTGAAATATCCAAATAGTATAAATGTTAATTCAAAGTCTAAGGGTAAAGTTTTGAAAATGGGATAGAATAAATAAGGTGCTTGCTTGACTTATTCGAGTTAAAAGATGACAAGTAGGTGTATCACCTACCTACGCTAAATGAATCAAGTTACGGGGGCCTAGCTGGATCAACATGAGCTATTGGACCTAATAGTGGCCCAAATAAAGCTTAAATTTGGCCCAAAAATTGGCACCAAAAGCTGGCCTAAAATAAATACAAAAGCAGCCATCAATGTTGATTAAATTATGGCCCAAAATAGAGTTAAGTTGTAGCCACCAAATCAACCAAATGGAAGACCAAATAGAGGTCTACTTTGTCCCAAAATCCATAATCCATTCTATCCAAAATTGAGATGAAAAAATGGGTCGAAAAGGACAACCATAAGGGTCCCTTATAAGTTCCAAAAGAGTGAACGAATTTCAGCATTCATACTTAGCCAAAATCTGAAAATTTCTCCAAGTTCTCTCCCTTTCTTGCTTCTCCAAGAACAACTGCCCTTTTCCCCTTAAGGTGAGAAAAACTCTTACAAGTTTGGTATTAATATTATTCAGATAGCTAGAAAATCATGTGGCAAAAGGTTGATGAAATATGGAAGCACCTTCCCTAAGTTGAATCCCCAAAGTTGTGTAAATTGTAAGATGTTTTCTCTTCTCTTTTTGGTGTGTATATGAATGATACTTGGATACAAAAAAAAAGAGGATAATAGACCTTCAAGTTTGTAAAGTGCTCTTGTTCATCTTTTTGTATGAAAGTTTGGATGGAGAAATCTTGTTGTAATGTTGTTAAGAATTCACAGACGTTAATCGAAAGTCGTGAGTTCAATATATTATTGTGGTGTTTTGGGTGTAATGCATGTGTAGGGGCTGTTTTATATGTTTTCTATGGTTGGGGAAAGTATATTGATTTGAGGATATGTTATGTCAAAATGGGGAAGGAGAGTGTGGTGATACACCATCGAAGCTACATCAATACGTATAATCTATCTGAAAATTATTTATATACAATTTCGGTGAAGTTGAGCTTTGTTCAAGGGCTAATATTAGCTTCATTATGCACCTATATTTTATATTAACTTGATAAATGAAATTCTGAGTCATGCTAGGCGTTATCGTTGAAACAAACTATGTATAAAAAGATGCGACTGGTTTCTTTAAATTGCACGAATCTTATTCCGCAAGTTAGAATTGATTTGAACTTGTTATGGTACTAGAATACCCTTGAAAGGGCATTGTTGTTTGGCTATTTATATACATATATCTATGTGTGGGTGTGTGTACGACACGAGATGACATCTTTTTACAATTTCTCTTTAATTTTGTCGTAACCTACTTGTACATCTTTATTCTTTACTCATGTACTTGTCACGTTACTTATTTTGTTGGAAATGAATTGTGGAGATTTAAATACGATATTATTGAAATGCTAGGAAGTATCCTATGAAAAGGATATTGGTTATTAGCTGCTAGACGACTAAGTTAGATCGATAAAGATCAGTAATCTCAATTCCAAAGAGAATTCCATAACTTGATTCCAATCAAGCAAATATTTTGAGTTATCCATTCTAAACTCTGGAATTTAATTCCAAAGCTTTAGGTGAGTAGTCTTCAAGCTTTCAATTTAAGTATTTGCAAAGTTCCTGAGCTCCAGGTTGTAAGCTTATGCTCATAGTTTAATTATCAAGTCACAGTCATTTCACGGGTTTCAAAGAGTTATTTGTGCAACAAGTTTTTAGATTTTGATGCACTTTTAGGCATAGCATGTGCATTACTGTATATACTATCCGATCTAATTAATTGAACAACTTATTTCCAATCCAAGTATCATAATAGATTTTACTCGGTCTGGGTATCGAAATGCTTATTGGGGATTATATATTATATTATATCCGGTACAAGTATTGAAAGGCCCCTACATACGGGCCATACATATATTTCATGCATTCATGCATATAGGTTTACAGGTTACAGAGTTACAGGTTGTCTCTTCCTTGCCCTATTTTATTGAGTTAATTTCAGTTATCTTATTGTTATTATCTTATAGTTATTGCTTTTCAGTCTTATATACCAGTACATCTTATTCATACTGATGTCTCATCGCCTGGGAACCCCTACAATTGTGTTGTAGGTGCAGATAGAAGTTTTGATCGCTCATTGAATTAGGAGCTTGAGTTCAGCGGCAAAGTTGGTATGCTTCTTTCTTTTTATAATAGATGTCTAGTTTGTATTTGCATTTGTTTTGTTGTATAGTAATGGATAAGTCGATCCCCTGTCCCAACCATCAATATTATACTCTTTTAAAGGCTTTGTGGACTAGTTGTGGGTTGTATAATTCGTTTATAGTCTTGCCAACCTTTTACATATGTATCTTATCGTGTTGCAGCCTCGTCGGCTTGCCTTTCCTATTCTTATTATTGTGTTATTGTTTAACCTTTATGCTCTATATTTACTCTTTATCCAGTAGGTTGTGATAGAGGTATTTGACCGCACGAATGTCATGATTCAACCTTACTCTGATACCAAGTTTGTCATGTCAATCGCACCTCCCTAAGTGTGGGGCATGACAGACTCGGTACCAAAGTAAGGTTGAGTCCCAGGGAGTCCACAAGTCATGTTTAATAAAGTCTTACTTATTGATATATTGTGCACCATACTTATAATCAGGAGGCTATGTATCATTTAGGAATAGTTTCACTTCTTTCATTCATAGATCGTGCTATAAATCAGAGTCATAAGAATATTTGAAATCTAAATCGCGCTTTTGTATTCTTGTTTCAGAAATGCCTATGACTAGAACGATGTCTAGCTGGAAACTTGATACTAATGCTGGAGAAGGTACCAATCCTTCCTCTCTTGAATAAAAGGATAGACTATAAGAACAGAGTGAATCTCCTACTCTAGAGGTTCCTATTTTCTACCACTCCAGTCGAGGTTAATGTTAATAGAGACCTCGCACCTCTAGCTCCACCTATTCGAGTAGCACCTGAGGGAGATAGAACTGCAGCGCCTCCAGGACCTACTACTCTTCCACCTAAACCAGAGGAACATGATATTAGGAGTGTGGTCCGATTGTTAACACATATGGTAGCTATGCATGAATAACAGTTGGAGGCAACGTCAGGCACTAGAGGTAGCAGTTCAGAGAGTTCCAAGGCTTGAGAATTCTGAGTTTGAGTCCTCTAATGTTCACAAGGTCTGATCCTAATGAGGACCCTCAGGATTTTATTGACTAGCTCTATAGAGTGTTGTAAGTAATGCATGCTATAGTGATAGAGCCAGTACAACTGGTATCCTTTAGGCTCTGTGATATAGCTATTCTCTTATTTGAGGCATGGATTTGTCTAGAGGATCTGATGCACTTTCAGTTGAATGAGAGGATTTTTCAAAGGCATTTATAACTCAATATCTTTCATAGAAGATCCGTAAAGCCCGACATGATCAGTTTATGAACCTCAAGCAGGGAAACATGAGTGTCCGTGAATATAGCTATAGATTTAATTTGTTGGCTAAGTATTCCCCATACATTGTATGGACCATGACGACCCCAATTCATAGATTTATAGTTGGTTTGGGACCCCATCTTATTCAAGATTGTTTAAGGGTAGCCATGTAGGAAAGTATTGATATTGCACGGATTCTGTTATACCCCAGAAGCCCAAAGATCATACCCAGGAGTTAAAACAAAGAAAAACTTAAAATCTGGCATCAGGCACAGAAAGACTCGTGAGGAGACCCGTGAGAGCAGCCCATGAGTCGTGATGTGACTCATGAGGAGGCATAGGTGATGAGTTTACAGTTTGGGAAATAGGATCCCCACGGGCACGAGCACGACTCATGGTCAGGCCCCACGATCGTGGGGTGGGCGAGTAAGAAAAGAGAAGAAGAGAGGCAGTGCACTTGACGGGAGGACCCCACGATTCGTGGGGTGATTCGTGATTAAGCAAGGAATAAAATTTATTGAGGTTGAGGCAGCATACGTCACGGGTCATGCCACGAGTCGTGGCCATAGAGGACGAGTCGTTAGGTCCCTCGTTGGGACCATCTGGCAGTTATTTTCTACGAGTTTAGTAAGGGCTTTTCCATAATTTCTAAGATCCTAAGGCTTAAACTACGTTGTTTTGAGTTATAAATGATGAATTTTAAAGGGGTTAAGTTCATTTTAAGCCATTTACATTCATGCATGCAAGGTAGAAGGTGAGAGAGGGTGATCAAGCTTAGTGTTCTTCAATTTCCCTTCAATTTCTTCTTGGGCTATCAAAGAAGTGTAAGAATCAACTACCAACAGGTATGTAGGGTTATGAATGGGTGAATTCTTTCACACCCATGCCCAATCCCAATGCATGAATTTTCTAATTCTTTACATGGGTATGATTTAAATATGTTTCTACCATTGAATTATGAAGCATAGGCAAATTCTATAATGTTTTCAATTAAAAATCATGTTTCTAGCTTTATGAATTAAAAAATCCATTAATCAAAAGTTCATGAAAGATGAGATTTGTGATGAATGAATGATGATGATGATATATTATGATGAAAAGTATGTTTTCAAGCTACCCATGTTTATAATCATATTTTCGATAGAAATTGAGTATTTTCAAGTATGATGAAGCTTTGGTCAATGCCCACATGTTCAAAATATGATTGATGATTTCTCAAATTAAGCTTACAACATGGTTTTGGAGCGAAGACTCCCAATTATCTTTTAACTTGTGGTATGATTTGAGTTGAAGCTTCTCATATGCATGATTTCATATTTGAGATGTATTTGATGATTGAGCTTCGTCAATAGATGATGTTGAGCTTTGTTGAATAACTATGTAGAGCATATGTATGTTTTTGTGAGTAGTGTCTAGCACCGAGCAGGCTATGGGTCGATCACCCTATGCCTTAGAACTACGTGACAACGTAGGTTTAAACTTATATGTATTACTTCAAGACCTCCCTTGTGGGCTATCCCTGGCCCTATTGGCCCACGAGCTTGATATTGATATCATGGTATCGTCCCTAACCCTGACAAGATTTTTGACGGCTCTACCCACTTGAGTGTGACAATTAGGACCATGTAAGTTCTATCGTGGTATGTCAGTTAAAAGACGAGTCTCCCATTGTTCCTCATGATTTCAGTTATGCATGCTCATCATTCTTGAGATTTATACATTGATACATGTTCTAAAGCAGGTTTGACTCAATGTTCAGTTTTACTTATAAACATTAGATTTCAGCTTTGAGTCAATCGATTCAGTTATGACGTATGTTATGTTATGATGAGATCATGATTTCAGAAAGAATGTATGCAAGCCCTACTCTCAGATTCTTAATGTCTATGTTTTACATTATGTTTGTCTTTAAATAATTTTACTTACCTTACATACTCGGTATATTCCACGTACTGACCGCATACTCTATGTTGTATTGTTTCATGATACAAGACCCGACTCTAAGGTTCAGTCCCGCTCATAGTCAGTCTTCTGAGATCGCATTGTACATTGTGGGTGAGCCCTCATCTCCCGAGGACTAGTCTATTCGGATTTTCTTCATGTATTTCTAGTTTCAGCTTGTTGAGTTAGTTGGAGTCTTATCCCATCAACTCGTCATGTTTAGAGGCTTCTCAGACATATGGTTGTATTCAGCTTCAGATTGTGTATTCTGATGTTATGTTTAATCTAAACTTCCGCTATGATTATCTTGTTGATTCTTCTATTTTATTGATTGTTTTAGATATATGTTCATGCGATGGGTTGACTTGGAGTCTCTCAGAGCTCCTTGTCTTGTATTGCGATCTGGACCTCCGTTTGGGTCATGAAAGATTCAAGCATATGCTCAGACAGCTAAGGACCTGACTCACGATATCTGAGATACCCGTAGAGAAAGTGATTAGAGAAAGAGAGCAATAATAGTAGATTCTTACAGACAGCCTAGAAGTGACCCCGAACCTTAGTCCTTTAGATGTCAACTCGTCTGATGGAGAGAGCCCACCCTAGTTTCATGGATAGAGATGGGACCAGATTTTATCTCCTTCTAGTTCTCGATGACAGGATCATACTGGACAGTGAAGGCCCCTTTTATCCTTGTATACTGATGAACGATGAATTTATGCATATTTTTGTTTATACCCCGAGAATTTCAAGGATCGGACCCGGAAGTTGAAACGGGGAAAAACTAAAAAATGGCACTTCAATAGTAGAACGACTCGTTGGACGGCTCATGAGGAGACCGCACGAGTCGTCAGGTGGTTCGTGGGTGAAATGCCCCAGAAACTCAAAATCTAATTTCGAGACTTAAATCAGGAAATCTAGAAAAGCTGTAAAAAAGCTACAGGACGACCCACCTAACGACTCGTTAAGTGACCCTATGACTCGTTAGATGAGCCGTGAGAAGGAGGTTTGAGATTTTGGAAAAGGAAAGCAGTGTACCCAGTGAGGAACTTCACGAGTTATGGTCACTGACCACGACCCGTTAGGTCACTCGTGGTCAGGCCTGAGTTAGGATTATAGTTTGTGACCAGTGTGATTGACGGGTAAGGGCAACGAGTCGTGGCCCCCATTAACAACTCGTTATGTCCCCCGTTACCAGCCTTGTTGAGTTTTTAGCCAATGTACCTGACGGGAGTGACCACGAGTCGTGGTCAGCCACCACGACCCGTTAG
>JACEIK010014337.1:0-21943 GCA_018107945.1 Datura stramonium | reverse complement strand
CCATAAACCACATCCACGTAGTTAATTGCCCACGAACTAGAAATAGCATCCTCGCTCAACAATGTAGTAGCGAGGCTAGTTTGTCATGTTTAGAGGTTCGGAAGACCATGAATATGCAATTTTAATTATGTGAGACGACAATTGATAGTTTCATACTTAAACCATTGAAAATCATAGTATCGCATGAGCATCCGTCTTTAACTCTCGTTAACCGCCCCTAGACTTAATTAACTCTATCAAAAACTTCTATAATCAACACTTTCAGCATTTAATATCACACTTGAACTTGATAATTAGTTGAATTGGTCCAGTCCCTGTGGGTTCGACATCTGGCTCTTCAAAAGGGCCACTATATTACTTGTACGACCCGTACACTTGCGGGCACAACAATCCTCAGTCGAGAAAGTGGTCTTGACTGGCAGAAAATGAGCTGAATTCATCAATTTGTCAACAATCACCCAGATGGAATCAAATATGCATCTGGTATGGGGTAACCCTATCACAAAAAGCCATATTAACTGTCTCCCATTTCCACATGGGCACTGCTATCCCCTGTGTCAGTCCGCCGGGTTTTTGATGTTCGGCTTTCACCTACTGGCAATTAGGACATTGTGCTATAAATTATGCTATCTTCTTTTTCATTCCTAGCCACCAATAATTTTCCTTTATGTAATGATACATCTTTCTTAAACCCAGATGAAAAGAGTAACGGGAATAATTCACCTCGCCTATGATCTGCTGGCGAAGTCTTACCACATCTAAAACACAGAGGCGATCCCTATATCTCAAAACTCTGTCTTTAGTTACCTTGAAATCCGCTACTTCCCCTCGCTAAGCCATATCTTTGTGCTAAACCAAGTTAGGGTCTTTATAATGTCGTCATTTCACTTCTAACACTAGTGATGATACTACAGTACTTTGGATCACCGCTCCCCTGTCACCCGAGTCTACTATTCGGACAGCCAAACTTTCTAATTGGTGCAATTCTCGAGCCAGCTCTCGTTGTCAAGGCCTCATATGTTCCAAACACCCCATGGAGTTGCAGCTAAGAGCATATGCTATAACGTTGGCCTTCCCTGGATGGTACAAAATATTCATATCGTAATCTTTTAATAATTCTAACCAGTGACGCTATCGCAGGTTCAACTCATTCGGTGTGAAGATGTACTGGAGGCTCTTGTGATTAGTGAAAATATCTACATGAACGCCATACAGATAGTGCCTCCATATTTTCAAGGCATGGATGACTACGGCTAATTCTGGGTCATGGGTGGGGTAACTCTTTTCATGCTTCCTCAACTGTATTGAAGTGTAAGCAATCACCTTACCATACTGCATCAGCACACATCCTAACCCGACGCCTGAATCATCATAATATACCACATACCCCTCTGATTTGACTAGCAAAGCTAATGGTGCTGATGTCATCCTATTTTTCAGCTCTTGAAAACTCTGTTCGCATGCTTTGGTCCAGTGAAATAGGGATGATTTCTGAGTTAACTTGGTCAAGGGTGTTGATAGAGTAGAAAACCCTTCTACAAACCTCATGTAATTCCCAGCTAACCCTGGGAAACTGCGTTCCTAAGTCTAAGTGGTAGGTCTAGGCCATGACTTCACTGCTTCAATCTTCTGCTAATCTACCTGTATACCAGCATGTGACACAATGTGGCCCAAAAAGGCCACTGAATTCAGCCAAAATTCACATTTAGAGAACTTCGCATACAGCTGGCGATCCTTGAGAATTTAGAGCACTATTCATAGATGATCTCGATGATCTGCCTCTTAACAGGAATCACCAGGATATCATTGATAAATACTATCACAAACAAGTCCAAGTACGGTATAAAGATGTTATTCATCGAATCCATGAACACTATTGGAGCATTCGTCAACTTGAAGGACATGATTAAAAATTCAAAGTGGCCATACCTACTCCTGAAAGTGGTTTTTTAAATATCTCTCTCACGAACCTGAACCTGATGGTACCCAGACCTTAAATAAATCTTTGAGAAATACTTCACCCCTTCTAACTGATCAAACAAGTCATCTATTCTAGGAAGTGGATACTTGTTCTTAATAGTGACTTTATTTAACTGCTGGTAACTATACACATACAGAGGGAGCCATCCTTCTTTATCACAAATAGGACTAGCGCACCCCACGGCGAAGTACTTTCCTTGATGAATCTCTTATCTAAAAAATCTTTCAACTGTTCGTTCATTTCTTTGAGCTCGGTAAGAGCCATTCGGTATGGAGGAATGGAAATTGGCTGAGTACCTGGTAGTAAATCGATAGAGAAATCAATTTCCCGCTACAGGGGAATACCAGGAAGTTCATCTGGGAAGACATATGGAAATCATTGACTACTAGGATGGATTGAAGAGTCAGAGATTCTTTTTTAACATCCGGAACCCTAACAGTGTGATAGATACAACCCTTTGCTATCAACTTCCTCGCTTGAAGATAGGAAATAAACCTACCTTTCGGCGTAGCCTTATAACCTTTCCACTCCCGTACTACCTCCCATGGAAAGTGGAATCGGACAGTTTTTGTCGAATATTCAACATTGGCATAGCATGGCGCCAGCCAATCCATACCCATAATTGCATGACTAACAACCTATACTGTGCATCCTCAGTAGACCCTCTTAGCTATTATAGAGTGACTGACGGGAGTAGAACTGAAAAAGGTCACTGAAGCGATTCTGGCGTAATACTGAACTTTCGGGCCACTAATGAGGTAACATAAGACAAGGTGGATCCTGGATCTATAAATACATAAACAGAACGAGAGAAAATTTCCAGCATACCTGTCACCACATCCGGCGACGACTATGACTCCTGTCGTCCCGGTAAGGCATAAGTGTGGTCCATATTAGTACCTAAACTAGATCCCCCTGTTCAGCCTCTGCCTCAGCCTCTGCCGGTTGGAGTAGAGGGGCTATGCCCTGTTGGAGATGCTGGGGAACGTGACCCTACTGAAGATCTATCATGTTGGTCCTAATCACTCTGACCCCTGGCTGGACTATTACATGCCGTGGAACCATACCTATATGCCCCAGAGTGACATCGGCTACAGATAGGGCAAAGTGGTACAGTAAATATGCTCTACTATGACCCCCTCTTCTGCTCCGAACTTTCTGGTCGTGATCTCTCGCAGGGCCTTGACGTCCCCCAGCGACCATACCTACTCTCTTGCTACTGCTGTGGAGGTGGGGGTCTAGGTGGTTTGTTTGATAATCGTGGCCTGGGTCCGCCCTGAAATTCTGCCTGCACATCACTCGGTCTAGTCCTTCGGCACTGCTCCTGGCTTACCCTTTCTATCTCTCGTTTTCACTGCATGATTCCCTTGATATTCTTGGAAAATTCTTGAACGAGGGAAATATCCATGTCCTCTCGTAGAGTAGCTGTAATACAAGTCTCTACATATTCTTGATTTAGCCCCATGATGAACCGGTGTACCCTGGCTTGTATAGTATCTACAAAGGTTAGTGCATATCGGGCCAAGAAATCAAATCTCATAAAATACTCTCAAACACTCATCGAGCCCTACTCCAGATGCAAAAATTGATATGCTCGGGCTTGTCGGATTTCCCACGACAAATAATGATCCAGGAAGGCCTATGAAAAACTGGGCAAGGTCGGAGGAGACACATCCCTACCTAGGGACCTTTCACAACTCTCGTACCAAAACACTGCAATATCCCATAGACGAAATACTACTAACTCAACTGACTGGGCAGGTGTGGCATGCATCACCCTAAAAATTTGTTGCAATTGATCTGAAAGTCATGAGGGTCCCAATCCCGGTCCGTCCATATAAATTGCGGGGAACTCAATGCGAGAAACTCTCGGACCCTCGAACTACCTTGTCCTCCTGAAGATTTCGAGATTGCGGGTGCCATTGTATGATGTTGTGCAACCATCATCTGAGATAGCATAACAACAACACTCCTAACCTCCTGGTCGGACGGCGTCAGATAGAAACTGTTGGAGGCGGTGCCGACACATCCTCCATTCTGGACGGATCTTGGCATAGCGGAGGACGCTGGGGAGACTGAGATGAAGTCTCCCTGTCGCCATCCAATTGGGCTAACCCTGACTGAGACACCCTGCTAGTGCCCTCTCCTTCTGCAATGTCCAAGTCCTTGCCAGTCGTGGTATGTCACGGGTCTGACATTTTTCTATAAACAAAAGAAGGTGGTAAGCTTGGGAACTCAACCTTATACTCTACCGTGCTATAGCACGACTGGAATAGAAAAAAGATTAATGTCCTATCATACCTCGCAGCGTCTTGCCTATAGAATGTGGTGCACAACACATACATAGACACGACTCTACTTAGCATGACTTGCAAACTCCCTGGGATACGACCGACTCTGATACCAAGTTTGTCACGCCCCACCTTGGGAGACATGACTGGCACCTGGTGCCTTACTAGGATCTGAACAGACTTAACTAGGCCTCTGCCCTCGTGGTGCGGGCTTACTCCTCAAATCAAGAAAAAAAGGGGCTATATCTCGGTTGTAAATACAACCTCCGGCCGACAAGGCCTTATAACCTACTACCTGTAAAGGAAAATAGCTAACCAAAAACAGGCAATAACAGGGAATCCTATGTGGGCCGACAAGACTATATGATGACCTGGGACCCCATCTTCATCCCTCGCGGACGGCATACCGCTCCGTGGAGCGATGTCATCTCGCCCATGGTGGGCATCGACACAGCTAATAACCCTAGGGTTAGTCATGGAGGGCTATATAGGGCATAGTCATTCCCAAACTAAACATAGGATACTGGTCTCAGCTAATAACAATAGCTACTCATAATTAATATGCTTCTGTTTCTCTTACTTGGATTTAAACTGAGTTATAACACTAAAGAAACTAACTTGCCGAAGGAATTTGCCTTAACATACCTGGATTGATGATTTCTACTTAACTGGTGAGTATTAGGTTTGTATTCAATAGCTTTTATCAATTGGAATCGTACTACTTGGAAAATGAAACTAATTTCAATACTAAATTCGACAAAAACTATAACTTTATATATAAATATTAACTATATTTCAACTTAACAAAACATGGTCGAAAACTCATAATTTCTCGAATGTCCAAAAGGGAGAAATGCTTAATTGAAGCCTGTGATCATATAGAAATTAGTTTGGAGCAATTCCGATGACTTTGACTCAGCGGGGTTACGATTTTCCTGGTTAATTTCATGAAAATAACTCCATAGCAATGCTCCCTGCAGCCTTAAACTTCAATACCTGATGTTAATTTGAATTTGGGCAGCGTTTCATAGAGTAAACGAATGAAAAATCATCAAAAACCTTACTTCTCTCTTCTCTGGCTGAGGAACTTCTTTGGAAATGAGATGAATTAAAATAAAGGGCTATATATATAGGTGAGATCAGTGGGCAGGGGGGCGCCCCACGCCTCTCAAAGCGCTAAGGTACCCGACGCCTCGTGACTATCAAGGCGCCAATGGCCTGGCGCATCGCTCCTCTCAAGGCGCCAATGGCCTGGTGCCTCGTGCCTCTCAAAGCGCCAGTGGCCTGGCACGCCGCGCTAGTTGGTGTCCTACCGACTGGCGCGTCGCGCTGGCCCTATGTGGCCTGGACTTGCTCGACCCGACATCTGAGCTTCTTAACATACGTCGTACTCTTTTTATTTATTTCAAAATAACGTGTACGCTTCCTATTCGTTAATTTTTTATGGGGTGTAACATCCTCCCCCCCTTAGGAATATTCGACCTTGAATGTCTTCTTTGATTTACAGGAGTTAGCTCTTTGAGGACTATTATTTTGGAAAATTTTTGGCAGAGTCTCCCTTGTATTATGGACTATCTGGAAATCTTGAAATGCAGAAAAGTCCAACACAAGTACTTTACACAGCACTACAACAACTATTTTACAACAAGGCTAGAGTTAACTACATCATATATAAAAAACACAATCACGAAACGTCAACTGAATCAAAAAAATTTATACCTTAACTGCATAATTTGAGTTTAAACCTGGAACAAATTAGGATATTTGGATTTCATATCATCTTCACCTTCCAGAGTCATCTCCTCTCTATTCCTGTTCCTCCACAATACCTTGACGGAAGTGACATGTTTAGTTCTCAACCTACAAACCTGTCGATCCGATATAGCTACTAGAACATCTTCATAGGCTAACTCCTCAGTGACTTGGACATCCTCAACTGGAACAACTCGGGATGGATCCCTTATGCACTTTCGTAGCATTGACAAATGAAAGACAAGGTGAATGGATTTCAACTCTGAAGGCAAATGTAGCTTGTATTCCACTTCACCTATTCTCTGGAGTATTCAATACGGCCCAAAAAACCTTGGGCTAAGCTTAACCTTTTTACCAAACCTCGTTACGCCCTTCATTAGTGAGACTTTCAGAAACACCCAGTTATCTACATTGAACTCCAAGTTCCTACGCTGTACATCAGCATAAGATTCCTGGCAGCTTTGAGTTGTCAACAGGCATTCTCTAATGAGCTTCACTTTCTGCTATGACTGATGGATCATGTCTTGTCCAATTAACTATGATTCTCATACCTCGAACCCACCAACCGGAGATCAACATTTCCTCCCATATAAGGCCTTATAAGGAGCCATTTGGATTGCTGAGTGATAACTGTTATTGTAGGAAAACCCAATAAGGGGTAAATGTTCATCCTAACTGCCCTCGAAGTCTAGAAAACACGCCCGTAACATATCCTTGAGCGTTTGAATGGTACGTTATGCCTGTCCATCTGTTTGAGGATGAAATGTTGTACTCAGATTAACTTGTGTTCCCAATCCTCTTTGAAAAGACTGCCAAAACCTAGGTGTGAATTGTACTCCTCTGTCAGAAATAATAGATGTTGGGACGTCATGTAATCTAACTATTTCCCTGATGTAAAGCTTGGCATAATCCTCAGCTGAGAAAGTGGTCTTGACTGGCAGAAAATGAGCTGACTTCGTTAATCTGTCAACAATCACCCAAATGGAATCAAATATGTGTCTGGTACGGGGTAACCCTGTCAAAAAATCCATATTAACTGCCTCCCATTTCCACATGGGCACTGCTATCTCCTGTGTCAATCCACAAGTTTTTTGATGTTTGACTTTCACCTGTTGGAAATTAGGACATTGTGCTACAATTTCTGCTATCTTCTTTTTCATTCCCAGCCACCATTAATTTTCTTTTGTGTTATGATACATCTTTCTTGAACCCGGATGAAGAGAGTAACACGAATAATGCACCTCTCCCATGATCTACTAGCGAAGTACTACCACATCTAGAACACAGAGGCGATCCCTATATCTCAAAACTCCGTCTTCAGTTGCCTTGAAATCCGCTACTTCTCCTCCCTTATCCTTATCTTTGAGCTAAACCAGGTTAGGGTCTTCATACTGTTGTCCTTTCACTTCTACAACTAGTGATGATACTGCAATATTCTGGATCACCACTCCACCGTCACCCGAGTCTACTATTCAAACGAACAAACTGTCTAATTGGTGCAATTCTCGAGCCAGGTCTCGTTGTCCGGGCCTCAGATGTGCCAAACTCCCCATGGATTTGCGGCTAAGAGCATCTGCTACAACATTGGCCTTCACTGGATGATACAAAATATTCACATCATAATCATTTAATAATCCTAACCAGTGGTGTTGTCGTAGGTTCAACTCCTTCTGTTGAAGATGTACTTGAGACTCTTGTGATCAGTGAAAATATCTACATGAATGCCATACAGATAGTGCCTCAATATTTTCAAGGCACGGATGACTGCGGCTAATTCCAGGTCATGGGTGGGTTAATTCTTTTCATGCTTCCTCATCTCTCTTGAAGCGTAAGCAATAACCTTACCATGCTGCATCACCACACATCCTAGCCCAACGCTCGAAGCATCATAATATACCGCGTACCCATCTGATTCGTCTGGTAAAGCTAACACTGTGTTGATGCCAGCCTAATTTTCAGCTCCTGAAAACTCTTTTCACATGCTTCGGTCCAGTGAAATTTAGCTACTTTCGTGGTTAACTTGGTCAAGGGCACTGACAGAGTAGAAAATCCTTCTACAAACCTCCTGTAATACCCGGATAACCCTAGGAAACTACGTACCTCAGTCGATGGTAGGTCTAGGCCATGTATTTACTACTTAAATCTTCTGCGAATCTACCTATATACCAACATCTGACACAATGTGGCCCAAAAAGGCCACTAAATTCAGAAAAAATTAATATTTAGAAAACTTGTCATACAACTGGCAATCCTTGAGAATTTTGAGCACTGTTCGTAGATGATCTCGGTGATCTGCCTCTCAACCGGAATACACCAGGATATCATCGATAAATACTATCAAAAACAAGTCCAGATACGGTCTAAAGATGTTGTTCATCAAATCCATGAACACTGCTGGAGCATTCGTCAACACGAAGGACATGACTAAGAATTCAAAGTGGCCATACTTGGTCCTGAAAGCGGTTTTTGGAATATCCGTCTCGCGAACCTGAACCTGACGGTACCCAAACCTTAAATCCATCCTTGAGAAATACTTCGCCCCTTGTAGTTGATCAAACAAGTCATCTATTCTGGGAAGTGTATACTTTTTCTCAATAGTGACTTTATTTAACTACCGGTAACCTATACACATACGGAGCGAGCCATGCTTCTTTCTCACAAATAGGACTGGTGCACCCCACGGAGAAGTACTTGGCTTGATGAATCCTTTATATAACAGATCTTTCAATTGTTCTTTCAATTCTCTAAACTTGGAAGGAGCCATTCGGTATGAAGGAATGGAAATTGGCTGAGTACCAGGTAGTACATCGATAGAGAGATCAATTTCCCGCTCCGGGTCCAACTCCTTGTTAGTCGTGGTATATCGCGGGTCTGAAAATTTTCTGTAAACAAAATAAGGTGGTAAGCTTGGGAACTCAACCCTATACCGTACCGCGCTATAGCACTACTGGAAGAGAAAAAAGACTAACCGTCCTATCATGCCTCGAAGCCTCCTGCCTATAGAATGTGGTGCACAACATATCCATAGACAAGACTCTACTTCGCATGGCTTGCAGACACCCTGGGATATGACCTGCTCTGGTACCAAGTTTGTCACGCCACACCTTGGGAGACATGACTGGCACCTAGTGCCCTACTAGGATCTGAACTAACTTAACTAGGAATGTGCACTCCTGGTGCAAGTGTACTCCCCAAATAAAGACCTTATATCCACCTGTAAAGGAAAACAACTCACTAAAAACAGGCAATAATAGGGAATCCTATGAGGGCCGACAACAACAGCATGATGTCTAGTTATTACTGTGAAGTAAATCCAGTGCTAAGATAAACTATGCCGACAAGGCCGCTAACTAATAGCTAAACAAGGCCCCACACGGCCAACACGTATAAAAAAATGGGCCCCACACAGCCACCATTAGCTAACCACAGGGAAATAGAAACAATCCTCAAGCCTCTAGGAGTAATATGATGGTCGGGACAGGGCCCTAACCTACCCATTAACTCAACAATCAAAAAGAGTAAACCTTCTATCTATAAGCCCCGGAAGAGATGAGCCGACTCTTCTACAAATCCTGGCTGGAAGCTAAGAGGGATCTGTTCCTCGTCTATCTATACCTTTAGGCAAGTAATGCAGCGCCTCAGAAAGGGCGTCAGTATAATATATACTCGGTGCTAGATACTACTCCCTATGCATGCACATTGCTCATAGTCATAATCCAGAAACATACTTGGTTTTGCATGGGCTAGTTGAAAATCATAAAAATCATAGTCAAACTTGTCATACGTGTACTATCCATGAAAATAATGATGTTGAGTCAGCCATGATACATAAACTTGAGATCCATGAAATCATACATAATTGCGTAAAAACATCATGACTTGAAAATCATAGGTTCATGAGAGATACTTATAGAAAACATGCATTTCATAATCATAAAACATAGATTGAATCACAAGAGAATCACATTCATAGAAGATCATGAGAGTTTTCATCAAAATTAGGTCTAACACTAGAATATCATAAAAACTTGTTTGGGGACTTGAATTCATGGAATTGAGATGAAATTTGGGAAAGAGGGTGGAAGAAATCCCCCATTCAAGACCCTATATACCTGGGCTTGATGATTCCTTTACTTGTCTTGAAGACCCAATAGAAATTGGGATGAAGATGATGGAGAACCCTAGCTTTGCCTTGAGAAGAGAAACCCAACCTATGGTGTTTGAAAAGAGTGAGGTCTTAGGCTTAAATTAACTGTTTAATAAGACCTTTAGGAACCCTAAAACGATGTCACTTAGGAGTTAAAACCATAGGATTTTAACAAAATATCCTAGAACTGTCGAACTTAAATTGGAACTGGTGGAACCAATGACCATAACCGGGTCGTTGGTACATACAATTATCCATTGTATCCTCCTATTGTTTCCTACCCATAAATCCTATAATTTTGAAAATAGGGCTTGGGGAATAGAAAATCATGAATTTGTTTGAAGAAGGGGCATATGGGTGAAAGAACCCATCATTGATAAGCCATATACTTGGAATTTGACAATCACCAGCTGGCCTTGAAACCCCAATTGAAATTCTGAGGAACTTGAGCAAGAACCATAGAAAATATTAAGAGGCTTTTAGAGACTTGATTCTTCAATGAAAGTGTTAGGAGAGGAATGGATGATCTGGGGTGAATTAATACCCTTAAAACACTCTTACCCAAGCTTAAAACGATATTGTTTAGGACTTAGGAGCTTAGGATTTATGAAAATACCTCAATGATTTTGCGGGAAAAACCTCATTGCCTATCATAATGGTTTTGTACCCTGAGTCGTACAGCAAAGCAGCGACCCATACTTTCCTCCCATTGCGGATCATTACTATTACCCCACTCTCTTATTCTTTCATGAGACTCTTACAATGACTCGTAGTTTTCTACTATGGGTCATACCATCACTCATATGACAGGCACCTGGACACCCACTAACATGATACGACTCGACCACTAATTGCGCCCTCGAGGCGATAGGCTGGTGGACACATTCGGTTCGGTGGCAGCCATTCCAACTCCTATGCTTCTAACCATAGGTGTAAACATTAATCATTATTTCTTACAATGAGTATACCATGACTCCTTATTACACAATAGGCACACCAAAATCAAACAATGACTCTTGACAATGGCTTTGACAAGGGATTAGCGAGTTGTACACGGCTCGTCGTCAGTCATTTGTTCAGAGATAAACCATGGCTGGTGACTATAGGTTGTCATATCAACCAACGGGTCATACCTTGTCTAGTTAATTTGGACCTGTCAACCATAAACACCCCCGACTCAATCCTGACCTGTTATTACGCACCACGGCTAAGTACAATGAGTTATCTTGAGATTTATTCAAATTTTATATGGCGATAATATTTCCAATCCTGCATCTAGTTGTTAGAACTCGAAATTTTTTATGATGATTATCAAATATTTAATGTCATATTAATAATGGAATTATGGGTTGTATGTTGGCCTTAGGTGAGGAGGAAACATGTGAAAGGGAAAAGCAAGAGTATGCGAAGTTTGTAAGTAAGGGTCAATTTTAAATGGACATATCTCCAGATATATAATGATTCATAAGTCCTATAACCTATAAAATGAAAGATATTAGAGTCTCGTTTACAATGGAAAAAAACCTTTCGTCAATCGGACTTCGGAGTAAAAAGTTATACTTTCGTTTGATGATAGCACTATCGGCTGGAAAAGCGCCCATGCACATGGGCACACCCGATCCTTGGCCGGCTCGTCTATATGAAGTAGAATTTGAGCTAGAAAGCTCATTTCTCCATTTTTAGTTGATTTTTTTAGAATTAGGATAATTGAGAACTCTATCCAATGGTGAAAATAGATCCCGGGTACAAATTTGTATGGATTGGTGAATGTCCTTATAGTCAAAGCTTGGAAAGGATTTCTTATGTCGTAAGCTTCTAATCGTCGAGTTAATGCATTTTTTGGCTGCCAAGCTGCTGTATTTTAGACATGGTGGGGTGATTCTACCTCCATATTGGTGAGACTTGAGCACAAGGAGGTAGGTGCTTTTACTTCTTAAATTATCATGAATTAACGGTTATGTTGGAAGTGAAGTTGGAACTTATGTGTTGCTTGGAGTACGTATTTTGTTGCTGCGGTTTGACAGCATGGTTTCTACGTTTTGAACAGAATTTGGCTGAAGACACCATGGGCAGGGATTATACACAAGTGAAAGGTAAGTCTTCCTAATTGGTTTATCCGCTGGCTTCGTAAGCTAAGTAAGGAAATGAAACAAAGTCGATATTTGTTTATGTGATATTTGACTGAGACTTCTGCCCGTTTATGTGGGAAACATTACAGATATATATATGCTGGAATTTATCCAAAAGATGGAAGGATTACACCACACCTTTGTGGAAGTTAAACACCAAAAACACGTAAATGAAACTCTCTTTAATTGCCTCAAGTTTTAGGCATACAAGGTACGTAGAATTGCTGAAAATTATATTGTGATGTGGCTTTTGGTTGTACGTTTTGGGAAGAGTATTGTATTGGGATCTTGGAATAAACCATTCCTCATTCCATGAAGTGTAAATGGAAGTTGAAGGTGTAGGAGTTGCTAGCAAGCGCGGAATAAATTGGCTAAAGCCTTTGACGAAGCGAGGTATGTAAAGGCGTCCCTATTGTTATTTTCCAAGCACGAAATCTTGTTGTTGATCGGGCCAATGTTCCTATGTTTTGAGTTCCTATTGAGGCATACATGATTCTGCCCATGGTACTAGAAATACTTTATAGAAATCTTGAGAGTTAAATATACTTGAAGTGAACGAACGTGATGTGAAAGGCGTATTGTTTACGACTATTGTTGTAGTTGTAAATCGAGTCTGAAGTCCCCTCAGTGTGTACACCGTAGGCTAGTCCTTTATATTATGCCAGTATGTGATATCAAACGTGTTCAAAGTTCCTTTATTGCCTTTAAATGAAATTTGATAAAAGGGCAGGCAGCTGACACGAACGAACTTAATGCTAGAAAATAATTTAGCTAGATAAAAAAGGGCATGTTTGTAATTCAGCTCTCAGCTCTACTTATATGTTAGGTGTTACCCAGGCAAATAACTCCAAGCTCTGATTATAAGTCCGTGTTTTCTGAAATAAGGCAAATGAATTGAAGCTGTATGTGCACATCGACGTGATAAGTTTGGAAATGAAATTTCAATGTATAGTTGTCGATACATGTAAAGGAGACACCTTGGGCAATATATATATGTAGTTCCCGGATGTCAAAGTTGTATAGAAATGAGAATCTATGTTCTTCTCTAACGATACATTAAATTGGTAAGACTATCTATAGGACATTACTTGTAAGCCTACTAAAGTTCTTATGTTGTCTAAACCTCCTAAGGTCCATCGAATCTTGATTTGACATATTTGTATATAATTTGATGGCTTTACGTGATATATGTTCATAGTTGCTAATTTTACATGGTATATGTACTCTTGCATTACATGTTATGAAGAGAACTATTACGATACCAGTTAAACATTTGTTATTTCCATGCTACATGTGTTAAATTGACTCGGTATAAGTTTTATCGGCTCCATTCACGAAGTTATGATTGAGAATGTTTTATTTTATAAGTTGTTGCAAAAAAAATAAAATAAATAAAAATATTTTTATTTTACCTCGACTTGGTACCTTTATTATTGAATATTATTTATTTTACCCCGATGTAATTTTGCTAGAGATATATTATTTTACCCGGTATGGTTCACCGGCTTGAGCATCTTTATATGGTTTTTATTGTCGGTGGCCATCGACATTATAATTTCATTTCTTGTGCATTACTTGGTTGCATTTGCACTCCAATATTGACATATTGTCAAGTTTAGGTTTTCCGGATTCCAAGTTATTACTATTCCTTATTTACGGCTCAATTATAATTGATATCTTATATGTTTACAATTTTATTGCCATACCGGTAAATTTCATTCGTACTAACGTCCCTTGCTTTGAGGACTGCATTCGTGCAGCAGTGCCGAGGTGATGCCGGTTTCCGGTGGCCGGTAGTAGTTCGTGAGATCGTGGATGTGTTGGTACTCCTTTCTTTTACGGAGCTAAGGTCTGTTTGTTTTAAGTTAGAGTTTTGAGAAACGATTTATGGGTAGGTCGGGCCTGTCCCGACCCTTAGTCGGTTTATTCTTTAGAGGCTTTGTGGACTTAGTTTGTATAATGTTATTTAGTTTTGTGGCATTGTCGTCTTTTTTATTATTTGGGTTTAGCATACCCACCTGTTTGCATTTCAGTTGTTTACCCTATATTGCTAAGACATTATGGGTCCATTTGTACTCTAGTTGATTGTAGCAGGTGGCCTCGATCGCCTAAGTGTTGCAATTATAGATGTAATATAACTGGCACCTTATCGATCGAGTTGGGAGCCCAGTCGCGCCCTCCCCAATTTTGGGCGTGACAAACTATGTATTAGAGGAAGTCATATCCTAGGGAGTCCTAGGTCATTGTCTAGTAGAATCTTGCCTATGGATATGTGTTATTTTACCATACATATAATCGGGGCTACGGGGCATTTAGGAGTTGTTTCACTTTGTTCATTAATAGATCGTGCTATAGAGCAAAGATGTAAGAGGTGTTTGAAATCTAAATTGTGCCTATGTTTCAGAAATTCACCTATAGTAAGGAGATGGCTATGAGATGGAAAGAGGCTCAAGGTGATTTTTTTTACTCCCTAGTGTTATGGTTATCTAGTTGACCCGAGCTACCATGGGGAGGATTCGACCTCATGTTGTCCTAGTTCCGGTAGAGAGTCGGGAGGAGAGTTGAGTTGTTTATCCTCCAACACCTTCAAATATATTAAAGGGACGAATTTTGAAAATAATTTCAGAAGTTAACCCAAATAGTGACATTTCAAAATTAATAGTTCAAATTAATTCTTTGGGTCCGGGGAGGCTTTGAGCTCTAGTGCCTGGGTTTGAGCCTAAGTCCCTAGCCTTTATGGATTAATACTTGCCATGAGAAATCCAGCGGGTTCGGAGTCAATAAGTTTTTGTATCCAAAGAAGGGTAGCATGAGCGTTCAAGAATATAGTCTCGGAGTTTAATTCTTTGGCCCATGTATGTTTTAGATAGGGTGCAGAATATGAGGAATAGATTATATCGATTGTATTAGGTATGGGACCCCATCTGGTCTAAGAGTGTTTGGGAATTTCTACCTAGACAGAAATGATTACTGCTCAAATGCTAGTATTTTCTCCAGACGGATGAGTTTATTCACCATCTCCCAAGTATTGACAAAGAAATAGAATGGAGGCAAGAAATCGGACAATAAGATTATTTAAGGACCCTCGTAGTGCTTGAAGACCCCGACCTTGACATTCGGTTTCTCCTTGAGATTCAATCTCTTCTTTGTCCCTAGATTAAGACCACAGTTTCTTTTAGCCCCCGTTTTCCAGAATGAGCAGCAATAGGTCATGTTAAAAGCAAAGGTAAAGGAAAACACCGGGTTTGATGCGATTCTTATGTTAAGTGGTTAAGTTGTGATTTTCACCTTTTTTTCGTGATATTTCCTAATGATATGAATGGAAAGGTGGTATTGGAGTAAATCATAACCCCGTGGTAGTAGTGTATAAATTTGCTTAAGGTTAGAAAAGTCACCGATTATATGGTACTAAGCATACTTTATCTCATGTAAGATAAATAGATGGAGTTGAGTAAGTATGGTTTGATATGAAACTTGATGAAAGAATGTTCTTACAAAAAATGGAATGTATGTTTATGACACAAGATAAGGAAAAGTTAAAGATATTTATGGCTAAAATTACGGCTATCGAGGTATAACCCTCATTCGAGGATGAATGATTTTAAGAGAGGGAGGATGTTACACCCCGAATCTTTTTTTATGATTATGTGATGTTTATATGTCCTACTAATGGAATTATGAGTTGTATGTTGGCCTTAGGTGAGGAGGGGAAACATGTGAAAGGGAAAAGCGAAGAATATTTTATGTTTGTATTAAGGGTCAATTTTAAATGGACATATCTCCATATATGTGGTCGGGCGTCCAATAACCTATAAAATGAAAGGTATTTGAGTCTAGTTTACGGTGAGAAAAATCGCTCATCAATCAGAGTTCAAGTAAACAATTATGCTCCTTTGGGAACAACACTATTGGCCTGGAAAAACGCCCCGCCGCGCAGGCGCTGACACGCGGGCGAGGCTGCTGGGCGCACATGCGAAGCCAACACCGCACGGGCGCCACACGCGAGCCACCACCCAAGCTGTAGCCAGCTCGCCTATATGAAGTAAATTTGAGCAAAAAAGCTCATTTATACTTCGTTTACTTGATATTTTAATAATTAAGATAATTCAGAGCTCTACCCAATGATGAAAATGAATCAGTGAAATTGTATGGATAGGTCAAATTTCCTCATAGTCAATGCTTGGAAAGGGTTTCTTATGTCTTTGAGCTTCTAAGCGTCAAATTCTTTGCGTTTTTAGCCAAGCTGCTATGTTTTGTGATAGGGGTGAAGTTCTACCTCCATATTGGCGAGAGTTTGAAACCTACAAAAGGAGGTAGGTGTTTTTTACTCCTTAAATTATCATGAATTAGCGGGTTATGTTGGAAGTGAAGTTGGGGCATGTGTTGCTTGGGTGTGTGTTGTTGATGCGGTTTGACAGCATGGTTAATACTTTTTTTTAACAGTATTTGGCTGAAGAGGAACTACATATGGGCAGGAATTATACACAAGTGAAGGTAAGTATTCCTACTTGGTTGCTCGCTCAAAATTTGTAAGGTAAAGAAGCAAAGAAATGAAATAAAGTCGTGTGTGTTTATGTGATATTTGACTGAGACTTCTGCCCATTTTTGTAGGGTTGTTACAGCTTATATAGATGCTGGAATTTATCCAAATATGGAAGGAATACACCATATCTTTGTGGAAGTTAAACACCAAAAAGCACGTAAACGAAACTCTCTTGAATTGCCTCAAGTGTAAGACGCTTAAGGTACCTTGGTGCTGAAAAATTATATTGTGATGTGGCTGTTTGTTTGTACGTTTTGGGACATAAATTTTGACTGGGAACTTGGCAGAGAAATCTTCCTCATTCCATGAAGTGTAAGTAAGGAATTTTAATGTGTTGGAGTTGCTAGCAAGAAGAAGAAATTGGCTAAAAGACGCGACGAAGAAGGTATGTAAGGCGTCCCTATTGTTATTTTCCAACTACGAAATCTTGTTGTTGCTCATTGCCAGTATTCCTATGTTTTGTGTTCCTATTGAGGCATACATGATTCTTCCCCAAAGTATTATGAATACTTCATGAAATTCTTGAGGATTGTATGGTCGAAGTGAACAAACGTGAAGTGAAGGCGTATTGTTTACGATTATTATTGTAGTTGTAAATCGAGTCCTAAAGTCCCTTCGGCATGGGCACGATGATCCAGTGCTATATTATGTCATTCATGTGATATCAAATGTGTTTCAAAATTCTGCTTTCTAAGTGAAATTATTAAAAAAAACGGCAAGGCGTCGACGTACGAACGAACTTAACGCTAGAAAGTAATTTTAGGCTGAAATGAGGAGTAGAGTAGAATATACTTGAAATGGAAATTCCTTACAATAGTTATCCACCCTCTTATGAAAATTTAAAGGTATATAAGGCCAAGAGTAGATTCCTTGATTTCTCTCCTTTAGCTAGTCGGTTAACGAGTTTTCCGAACCCAACCAATACGTTGAAGTTGAAGATGCAGAACTCGAATGTGTAAGTGATATTTCTACGAAATCATCTTTATGGGCAGGTTATACGTAGTATTTTAATTTTAGTAGGTTATCACAAAAATAAGTATATATTTCACGCTTATTCTTCGTTCAAGTTATAGTAGCAAAATTGTCTTTAGAGTCTTAGTAAATCATTTACTATAATTCTTGTGCTATTTGAACCTCACGAGTTTCAAAGGAATTAATTTAAATAATTGATATAAATACGTTATGTGGTAATGATATAATGAATATTATGTGACGAAATTCTATAAATGTTAGAGTTGAACGTTTTTTAAAATAGTAATTTAGTTAAAGCTCTCTGCTATATCCTAAATGTTTATGTTAGTTATCAATTCTAAGTGTTGAAATTGTCTTCCATGACCAAAAGGGTGATCCTAGGAGCTTCTAATCCATTTATAATGATGCTAAGCTTTCTTAAGCTCCTCGGTTAATTACAAAGTTGTGAAAATTAAGCCAAGTCATCGATTACGGTTATAAGTTTTTATTTTCCTCTAAGGAACAACTTGGAGAGTTTCTTATCAATTGTCAAGTTGCACAAATCCAAATCTCATATTCTTAAGTAATGTCTTCCGATCCTAAGTTATGTTTCAAATGTTTTATGCTAATCTAAGAAGTTTTCAAGGATCATATTGATCACATTAATGTCTCGGTCAAGCATTTGAAGTTGCATAGGCCTAAGAAAATAAGTCTTTATGCGCGCAGTGGGTAATAAGTATTAATGTATATGATTTTAATGTTATAACATACGGTTGAATTCTTTTAAGTTATATTATTCAGTGCTGGCCTATATTTCTAGCTCTTATTGAGTTATCATTTGAATTTACTAAATTCGAGAGGTAGATACTGCCATGTACTAATGTTCCTAATAATGTATGTCTAAGTAAGTATAACCACAAGCTATGAATGTGATGGTTTAAACTTAGAACTTCTAATCCCAAGAAGTCACCTGGAGGTCACTTAGTTAACTAAATACTAGTTTATATGTTATACGAGAAGTCTCATCTACAGTTCTGTCTTGCCATTCATCTATCAGCTCTACGGATATGTTAAGAGTTATGACAAATAACTCCAAGCTCCAAGATTATAAGTCCCATGTTTTCACGCAAATAAGGCAAATGAATTGAGAATTGTATGTGCTCCTGGAAGCACTGATAAGTTTGGCGTGAAATTCCAATGTGTTTGTCGATACATGTAAAGGAACCTCTTGTAGGCATTATATACATATAGAGTTCCCAGATGTCAAAGGATTGTATAAATGAAAATCTATGTGCTTATACTCTAACATTACATTAAAATTAGTGAACTATCTATAGGACATTGCATGTAAACCTACTAAAGTTCATGTTCTAAACCTCACGAAGGTCCATCGAGTCACTGAGTTGACACATTTGTATATAATTTGATGGCTTTACGTGATATATGTGCCCACTTTCTAATTTTACATGGTATAGTGCTCTTGCATTTACATGTTACGAAAGAGACTATTGCAACCACAGTTAACATTTTGTTATTAAATGCTACATGTGTTAAATTGACTCAATATAAGCTTTATAAAACCATTCATGATTATGATTGAGAATGTTTTATTTTACCCCAGTATGGCACACGGTTAGAGATATTTTTATTTTTACCTTGGTATGGTACATGACTGAAAATCTGTTTTTATTTACTAATATGGCACACTGAATAGAAATATTTTATTTTTACCCCGGTATGATACAGCGACTATAGATATCTTTATTTTTACCCAGGTATGGTACCCATTTTGGAGATATTATTTTATCTGGTATGGTACTGGTAGAAATCTTTATATGGTTTTTATGGTTTGCTTTGGCCGCCGACATTACGATTATGATTTTGTATATGTACTTACTTGGTTGCATTTGCACTCTAGTATGGACTTATTCTGGTTTAGTTTCGGGATTCCAAGTTGTTACTATTCCCTTATTTCTTTTTCGATTATCATTCCAACTCTCCCTTTGTTTTTTAAGCACGAAATCTTGTTGTTGATCAGGCCAATGTTCCTATGTTTTTAGTTCCTATATAGGAATACATGATTCTACCCAAAGTATTAGAAATACTTGAAATATTGAGGACTACGTATGCCTAAAGTGAATGAATGTAAAGTGAAAGGCGTATTGTTTATAATTTATTATTGTAGTTGTAAATCGAGTCTGAAGTCCCCTCAGTGTGGGGAACCGTGTGCTGGTCCTTTATATTATTTCATACATGTGATATCAAATGTGTTCAAAATTTTGGTTGCTAAGTGGAAATTGATATAAAGAGAGCGAAGACGACGACACGCAAAGAACATAACGCTAGAAAATAATTTTAAGTAAAAGTATGACAGAATATGAATTGGAAATTCCTTAAAATATTTATCCAACCTCTTATGAACATGTTCTAAGGTATATAAGGCCAGAGGAGTTGTAGTTTCTCTCCCTTTGGCTAGCCGACTAGTTAACGAGTTTTCAAACCAACCGATATGTTGAACTTGAAAGATAGAACTCAAATGTGTAAATTATTGATATTTCTATGAAACCATATTTATGGGAAGGTTATGCGTATTATTTTAATGTGAGTAGGTTATACAAAAATAATTATATATTTACCTTATGCTTACACGTTCAAGGTAGATGCTTGGGCAACAAGAATAGTCTTTAGATTGTAGAGTCGTAAATTTAGTGCAACTCTTGGCTATACGAACCTCCACGAGAGTTTCCAAGGAATTAAGTTAAATAAGTTATATAAATACGTTATGTGGTAATGATATAACAAATATTATGTGAAAACCTTCTATAAATCTGTTAGAGTTTAACGTTTGTAAAATAGTAATTAGTTAAAGAGAAGCTCTGCTATACCCCTAAACGTTTATGTTAAGTTCTCGATTCTAAGTATTGAAATTGTCTTCCATGAATGAAAAGGGTAATCCTAGGAGCTTCTAATCCATTTTATAATGATGTAAGCATTCTTAACTCCTCGGTAATTACAAAGTTGTGAAGTCTCAATCTGTGTCATCAAATTACGGTTATAAGTCTTTGTTTTCCTATATGGAGGCAGTTTAGGAAGTTTCTTGCCAGATTCTCAAGTTGAACGAATCAAATCTGATTCATGCAGTAATGTCTTCTAGTCCCTAAGTTATGTTGAAGTGTGTTATGCTAATCTAAGAAGTTTTCAAGGGATCATATTCTTAGAATCATGCTAATTTCTGAGTCCAAAGTATTTGAAGTTGTGTATTAGCCTAAGGACTCCAGCTCTTTATATGTCTTTCCACTAAAGTTTTAATGTTATGATTTTTTATGTTATTTATAACATACGGTTGAATTCTTTCGGTTATATTCAAGTCATGCGTCTATATGTTTAGTTCTTGTTGAGTTATCATTTGAATTTCCTAAATTCAGAGGAGAGATTCTCCCATGTACCAATGTTGTTAATGTCTATGTAAGTATAAGAACAAGCTACGATAATGATCAATTAAGCTTAGAACTTCTAATCCCGGGAAGTCAGCTGGAGGTCACTCGGTTAAGTAAATACTAGTTTATATGTTATACAAAGTCTCATCGTTGTATGTGGTAATTCAGCTCTCGGCTCATTGTATGTTAAGAGTTATGACAAGACAAATAACTCCAAGCTCCAAGTTATAAGTCCCATGTTTTCCTGCAAATAAGGCAAATGAATTGAGAACTGTATGTGCTCATCGACGTGATAAGTTTGGGAATGAAATTCCAATGTATAGTTGTCGATACATTAAAGGAACCACATTGTGGGCAGTATATATATATGTAGTTCCCAGATGTCAAAGGATTGTATAGAAATGAGAATTTATGTTCTTCTACTCTAACGATACATTAAATTGGTAAAACTATCTATAGGAAATTGCCTTCAAGCCTACTAAAGTTCTTATGTTGTCTAAATCTCCTTAAGGTCCGTCGAGTCACTAAGTTAACATATTTGTATATAATTTGATGGCTTTACGTGATATATGTGCATATTCGCTAATTTTACATGGTATATGTGCTCACTTGCATTTATATGTTATGAAAGAGACCTATTACAGACACAAATTAAGCATTTGTTATATCAATGCTACATGTTTTAAATTTACTCAGTATAAGCTTTATAGGT
>JACEIK010014335.1:0-21950 GCA_018107945.1 Datura stramonium | reverse complement strand
CCAAATCATGAATTAGTTCCTCAAATGCATTATTAACCTTTAAAAACAAGGACTAATCATGTTGGTTAGTATATATTCACATTTACATAAAATCACATGAAAATGTATATAAATAAGTAGATAAACAAGACAAAACTAAGGTATAAAGTATCACTTGGGCATGCAATTATGCCAAAGATCAGTACCTCTCAAAACAGCTCCATAAAAGACTCAAAAACGGCATGGAATTTTCCCTTAAGAAAGTCCCCACTCAATCTATCACCAAGAAGTGCTAACCCGGTTCGACAATAAAAAGAAAGGAAAAAGGTAAATGTTGCTCAGGAAAGAGCCGTAGTATGAAGAAAACCCTTGGAGTTTGATTACTATTCTACTATTTACATGGGAGAACAAACAAAGGACTTGGTTCATGAAGGAATAAACAATTTAAGACAAGGACCCCATTCTCATTATTAGAACACTAACATACATCCAAGAACTCAACCAAGTCATTCATTTTTTTCAACATCACAAGCCCGACGAGGGCAATCATTAACAAGATTAAAAATTGAGCCCGACAAAGGCTCACAATTCATCATCAGATAATAATAATAATAAAAATGCCTGACAAGGGCTACTTCAACTCATCTAAAAATAAAAACATCAGTGACCTCCCAACAAACACTCATCCCTCCCCAGCTAAGAGACTACATTGTCCCCAATGTATGCATACCAAATAAAGGGGTAAGAGACTCCTTGAGCTGATCACTCCTCATCCTCATCATTAGCAGCTTCCCTTGCTCCTAGATATTTTATTTAGACTAGGATGGCTCAAACAGATATTAGGGCTAGGTGGGTCTATTTTTTATTGAGATTCTAAAGTGGAACCCGCATCCTTACCGGTGATCACCTGTTTGATCCGATGATACGCCACCTTAAATTGTAGTGCTTTAAATCATGCTCAGTTCACTGTTTTGCAATCGGTGACTCATCGACTGTTCATGACTTGGGTCGGCGTTACGTCGGTGGGTTGCTGATTTGGCATCCATAACTCATGTCTTTTGGGATGCATCAGCGATTAAATGGCGGTATGCACTTTTAAACCAGCGGTCCGCCGGTTCATCCGTCGGTCTAAAATATATGCTCCCAGGTTTCTGCTTGCCTATGTCAGGGTGCGGCGGTTTGTGCATCTGGATCAGCGATTCATCGGTCCAGTACGCTGCCTTTCTTATTTTTGTGCTTTGTCTCCTTGATTCTCACCTCATTACCCCTGCAAAAATCAAAAACAACAAAGACATAAAAACAATCAAACTTAAACACTTGGGTTGCCTCTCAAGAAGCCTCTTAGTTAACGTCGTGGCACGACGTATTTCCCGTTTAGCAATCTTTCTTTGAAGGATCATTCTCCGCTTCATCCCCTTTCATCTCCACTCCGCTCTCCTCGTTCTCCTCATGCAACACTCCAATCACTTTACATTCATGTGGAGTGTCAACTGATGGGCACACTTTAAAGGTGGCCTCTTCACTTCCAACTCGAAACTTGAGCTCACATAGCTGTACATCTACCAATGCTTGACTCGTGGCGAGAAATGGTCTCCCCAGAATGATTGGCACTTCTAAGTCCATTTAACAATCAAGCACCACAAAGTCAGCTAGTAGAATGAATTTATCCACCCTTACCAATACATCCTCTAGCACACCCATGGGATTCTTTATGGAGCGGTCAGTTATTAATAGCCTCATTGAAGTGGGTTTGGTGTTCCCAAGCCCCAATTTCTTGAAAATGATAAGAGGCATTAGATTGATGCTTGTGCCAAGATCGCAAAGGGATTTTGTTAAACACACATAATCCAATAGTGCAAGGAATCATAAAGGCTTCTGGACCTTCTCGCTTTGGGGCGATATTGCTCATCATCATCGCACTACAGTGATGTGTTGTCTCCCCAATGCCAACATCTACCACCTTCTTCTTTTTCAACAGATCCTTCATGAATTTTGCATATCCGGGAATTTGAAGTAGGGCATCCACCAATGGTATATTAATGGATAATTTGCTGAACATGTCGATGAATTTGCTGAACTGATCATCCCTCTTTTTATTATCCAATCTTTGTGGATAAGGTGGTGGATCTCTTGGTTCAAGTTCTTCATCATTTGAGGCCTTTATGCCTTCCTCTTCTTCATCAACATGTAAGGGAACTTCGTCATTCTTTCTGTCACTTTCATCTTCACTCTTTTCACCACTACTTAGTGCTTTTAGCCCCTCATCAAATCTATTTTCCTCATTTGATTTAGGATCAATACCCTCCTTAGGCTTCACTTTTGCATCTCCAACTAATTTACCACTCCTAGTAACAATAGCTATGCATTGACTATCTTTCTTCGGATTTGGAATTGTATCACTTGGAAGTGTTCCCTTCATTCGAGGATTCATTTGAGCAGACAAGTGGTTCATTCGAGCTTTCAAATGCTCAATGGAGGTTGAATGAGAACTCACCATCTGGGCAAGGTTAGACACCTCCCCTTTCAATTCCTTGACCTCGCTGTTGGTTGATTCCTTGACTTATATTGGTTATGTTTAAAGGCTGGAAGATCTCTAAGAAATTTCTCAATGGCAATTTGCGTCCTCGCATGGTTTGCCCCCAAATAGTCCGTTCATCTTTAGCAAATGTAGCATTGTACTTGTGACATGGAACACGACATTCCCTACTGTAGGCGGTAGGCGAATGGCTCCCACAACTTCGGGCATCACCGGATTATCTTCCTCATGCTCCATATTACCCGCTACTGAGCTATTCCCTGCTTGTGAATGATGATTCATATGACTTTATCCTAACAAGAACAACAACTTAATGTCAACACCTACGATGCAAGACTAATTCAAATTAACAATCAATACAAGAGTATCAAGCACTAGTCCCTGGTAACGACGTCATTTTTTATAATGTTCAAACTATACTCTTCGTTAGAAAAGAGCATAAACGGTCATTGTATCACAATAAATATCCCGACGGATGTCGGGGTTGAATCCCACTGAGATTAGAGAATGATATGCACTAGTGTTGTTTGGAAAATTGAATTTAGTTTGCACCACTCGAAAATAACAATGAAATAAACATTTTGGGGGAGATTGAGATTAACAATAGAGTATGAATTCTAATTCGGCTGATTAAAATAGCAAAATGACCACGGTTGTCGACAATAATGTGAAAGACTAGCGGTGTGATGTAGATGATATGCTAGCTAAATAGGGTCATGTTAGGTCATCTCATAAGTTCAAATTGTGTAAATAACCTCGGGATGGTGGGCATTTGATGTTTTTCAACCTCATAAATGCCTTTTGCTAGAGTTCTTTCAAACCACTAGACACAATTAAATCAACCCGATAAGATTTGGATTAATAGCTGTACTAATTTCTAGTTATTAGCTATTAATTAGGAGTGAGAATGTGATTTTGACTATTTACAGTCCAATTTCACAACCTCACATCCATGTCCACCATTAAATTCTCTCCCAATACTCAATTCTTCTCTTTCAAGCAAAAATCAAGTAAGAACAATTAGACACACATCTGCAATCATGGATCTTCAATTATAGATTGGATAGAATTTAATAGATTTACACTAATTAAACAATATTGAGATGTCTCTAATAATACCTAATCTAATTAAGCATTCATCACCACACACCTCTAGTTAATGATTTAGCTACTCATAGTTAAGAAATTCAAAAGTATATTAAACAATAAACAAATTGAATTCAATAATAGGAGTAGCAAAATAAAATTCAACAACTCCTCTTCAAAAATGGTAGTACCTTGCTATAGAGGAAGAAGAAGAAAAAGAAAAAAACAATTCTTTACAATTTCGACCGATAGAATTTTTACTTTCTTCTTCTACAAAGAGAATGTTCTCAAAAAGAAAAAAGTTAAGATCTGATGGGTACATAGTACTTCTCTCTAGAATATATCCAAAATTAGGATACTCCAACTCTCTTTTTTAGTTTTGGACACATTTACCCCTGTTCAAGCATTTTGGTACTTGCGGGAGTACCGACGGTTCGCCGGTTGCATTCCACGAACCGCCGGCTATAATGGGATGCTCCTGCACTAAATTCCAGTGTCCTTTGGTGATTCAATAGTCTCCATCCATGCTCCACCCATTTTTTTCATTAATCCAGCACTCTTAGGCGTCGGTAGGCGATTCAACCAGCGAGCTGCTGGTCGGTGTCCACGATCGACGGTTGCATTAATTCCCCAGGGCAGTGATCTTTGGTGTTTGTCCAGTGAAGCGCTAGTTTTCACTTGATTCCCTTTTTTTGGCTCCCTTTTTTGTTTTTTCTAAAAATTAGATATATGTACACAAAAAGATAAAAAGGGCATAAAATCCATCTAAATGAATTGAAAATTAGACCAAAGCTCATGCTTAAGAGCCTAATGAGTTGGTAAATTACCAACTCATCAGTTTTACTCTCGAAATTACCTGGAATGGGAGGGTTTGATCTGTTAGGCTCTAAATTGAAGGATAATTAACGAATTACTCTTGTGTTGTAGATTTTGCGCATTTCGAAGCATTAAGGAATGAAAAGGCTCATATAGAGTAATTGAATTGTTATCTCCAGATCAAGGTAGGTTATGGTTTATAGGGATAGACCTATATAATGGTGTGTATAGTGTGCAATGTTTATATATGATTGGTCTTCAGACATTTATGTATTATGTGAGTCTAATGTTGTTAATCTATCATACGAAAGTGAATAAGATGTGATACTGAATTATGACGACTTGTTAAATAATGGTGTATGTATGTTAATGTAACTATCTGTGATGTATGGTTAGTAAAGTGATCATACTCCATTAACGAGAGGATGATTAATTGATTGTGCATGATTTGAGAAGTAGATCGTAACTTTCTGTATGATACAATGATGCACTTGGCATGTTTTATAAGGATGATGAATGAAGAAATTTTAACATCTTAATGTTGAGTGGCTCGTGCCCAAAGGGAGTATTGGGGCGAGCAAATAAAAATATTTGAGCGGCTCGTGTCTGAGAGGACTATTTGGACGAGCATATGAGTGGGAGCGGGTGTCACGCCGGCACAGTACATAGATTTCTAGAGTCCCTTGCAGGTCATGATTGGTTGGACATAAATAACACCCACTAGCATGTGTGTACACAATTCGTGTGGTTGAGTGTTAAGGGGAGATGGCAGAGGCATATGACCATCATGTTACCCTTAATTGTGGTAATAGTTTATTGTTTGTGATTTTATTTATGTTCATGAGGTGGATGTGAAACGTATTATGAGGATGTGCTAACTTATTGTGGATATGATGCAAATTGATAACAATGAACTCGACATTAATGCTAAGTGCAACTTGTCACTATATGTGGTTGTTGAGTAGTTGTCGCTGAGAATAATTGAGGATTTTTAATTCTTAATAGCTATTGTGCTTGTTGTTATTATGGTCGTTGATGGATTCATGGTGTTATATGAAATGTAATTGTTGATTTTATTAAATTGTGTGATGGATGAGCTGAGAAGGGAGCAGCCTGTCGAGCTAATACCTAAGCAGTGCCGCTGCAGTGAGACCATTTCTGCTGCGGTGAGACCGCTGCGGCGGACAAGTGACCGCTGCAGCGAGAGGCCTAATCCACTAAGCAGGTCTTCTGATTCCTGAGTAGACCTGGTATTCATAAAATAGCTTGTAATTCTGCCTAAAGTTGAGGACCCTTTTTATGTCTCCATTGCGATACTTATATGTTATTATGTAAGGTCGGCCGATGATGCCTACTAGTACTATGTCTTGTACTGACCCTACCCCTACATTCTTTTATGAGTGTAGAGTTCGAACCTGGCAATTCTTCGCGCCCTCACTTGTGAGCCAACAACTATTGTTAATCAAGAAGGTGAGCAGATGAGGAGACAGATCACTCGTTTCTTGCAGATGTCCTTCTTTTGGACACTCGAACATTTTATTTCATTTTTGGTTTTAGTTTCTTAACTTGTAATAAAATAGATGTTTGGTGTAATGATAATCAGGTTCTTGGAAATTACTTTTTTGGATTTAGAACACGCACTGTAATGATCTAAAATTGTTCTTTTCACAATAGTTGGTTTCTTTTTCATGAATGCTTTGATTGTGGGCGTAGTATCAGAATTCGTTGGTTCGCCCACCGGAGGGTTAATGTGGGTGCCAATCACGGCCATTTGGGTTGTGACATTATGACCTAGTCTTTATCCACAGTTAACATGATGACTTAGTCATCAATATTTTTTCTTTTGTATATGGCTATGTGACTTTGTAGCCTTTGCATACCTTTTCTCTTAGTATAAATCTTAATTATTGGGCTTTCATCTCTTCGCTTATAGATATATATTACCTCATATCGTTCACGACTTGAATGGCTATAAGATATAGTGGTCGGCCTTGATCAAGCGAGAAGGATTTGATATACCAAATTCTACATGATTTATTTCTTATAATCAATTATTTCTATTGTTGTTGATGGTGTAGAAATTGTGTTGTGCAAGTGAAATTTTCATTTATGCTCGTCATTCATGCTTGTGAGCAAAAAGAAAAAATCAAGTAGAAATTTTGATTATTTTCTTTATTTTTAAAGTGAAATGCATGTCCAATTATATCGCTTTGGGTTCTCTTTAATGTGAAAAATATTAATATAAAATTATATAATACACAAATATTTTTGGACACCATTTCAGGTTTTTCCAAGCCTTGGACATGTTAAAGAATGATTTCTAAACTATACGAAGTCAATTGGAAGCTTATGCTAGGATACGAACTCAACCTAAACATAAATTAATTAAAAACAACTTAATGAAGTATAGTTTTTTAATTAACTTAATCTTTTAAAAAGATGCCACTTGCACCTGCAGATAGATAGAGTGAATGATTATCATGTTGGAAATGGATCAGGGAAGGCAAAAGCTATGACATTGGAATCCGCTTCAAGGTAAGCCCCACTCCACTAAATTGGAGAATTCCAGAACACGTATCAAATGGATGGTAAAGTTCTTAAAGAAAACTAGTTTTAAATTTTGTTATATGTACTTAGGGAATATTTGGTGTCCATATATGGCACTATATTTTGTTCAAGATAGGTTGAAAGAGCTTGTTTATTTACCTATTCTATGATAAGTATTTCACCTTTTGCATTTTGATTTTATCATGGCGGATAGAAATTAGTTGTCTTTATTTATTCGTCCCTCATGTAATCAACAATCAAACATATATATAACAATGTATTTTATCCAAATATATTTTAATTGATAAAGAAAATTATTTTTTTAGGGAACATATGATATTACATAATATGAAAAAATAGTTCCACATAAAACTTGCCTTTTAATAGTAAAATGTTGTCATAGATGATGATTGTTATAGTAATGTATGACTCTTTTCTTTTAACCATATTAAAATGTAAATATTAGAATACTGAAAATAATTCAAATTCATGGAATATAGACAGCTATATCATACATATATAGTAGTACAAGATTATGAAGTGTAATAGAGAAATATAATCTCTAAGTAATAGATACTAGAGAGTCCTAACTCAAGTCTTTATCCTAGAAGATAAAGTCGATTGTTCAATACCCCTTGCAAACTGAAGGTGGTTCTTGATCTTGAGTTCAGCTCATAAAAACTAAAACCTTGTTGAGGATCTAAACATGAAATCACATGTAGTTACTTTGTTTGTCACGTCTACTTTCTTTATAATTTTGCAACTACATTCAAGAGCTCTTCTTCCCATAAGTTCCTTAGTATTTGCATTTCATTACACGTCACGCTCCTCTTTTAAACTTTCATAAAGTGTATTTATAATTTTAAAGATTAAAAGAATTTTCAAGACTGAAAGGCAAAAGAAGTAAAAATTAAAAAAATTAAATAATTAGACCAAAATAAAATGTTGCTTACTTATCAAATTACTACCTAAATTGAAAAAGAAACATATTTTATAAGTTTTATCTTTCTCTTGAAAATGAAACCAAACTTATATTATGTCTACGTATGACTATTTTTTTTATAATTTTTGAGTTTTATAAGTAAAATCTACTAAAATAAAACAAATATAATAATTAGACCTGAAAAAGAGTCTAAATATTAAAATGGTGCAAGAAGGGGGGTCAAAAATTATATGTCTACACTAAAATTCTCTGTTTTCTTGAAACATTGTGAAAATGTTACAAACAAATAAAGAGACATTGATGAAATCAGCAGTAATGATAAATTATAAATATCAAGCGCTTGGAGCCTATTCATAATCATATAAATATTGAAAATTCCTCAATTGATTATTTTTTAACCTCCAAAACCAATTATTTACAACAGAACGACTATAATGTCATGATCCGAGAGTACATCCGGATCGTAGACACGGGACAAGGAGCCCCGAAAGACTCCAAGTCAACCCATGGCGTGAGAATATATCTAATTTATACACATAAGGCGGAATACTTCACTTAAAAATCATGAACTAACTGAAAATCATAACATGAGATATAAGAAACAACATTACACGAACCAAACATAAATGGCTGAAGTATTACAAATAGGTCTAAAAGCCTCTAATCATAACAGACGGGTAGAAGGGACATGACCCCAACTAACCCCAACATCCTGAAAATACAAGATAATCAAGGTCCGAACATGAAGTCCTCGAATCATGAGGAATCACCGGTAGAAGCTGAGAGCTGAACTGAGAGCAAGCTAGGGGCGATGCTGAACCTGCGAACCAGATGTTGAAAATATGTGGGTCAGTACTTGGAAGGTACTGAGTATGTAAGATATGCAAAACAATACTTAAAACATAAAAGATATAGGAGTGGGGACATCATGATCATAAAACTGAAATCGTAAATATATCGTAAGGCTCAAGATTTTCAAAATATTCGTGAACCTATCATAGTCATAATGTCACGCCCCGCCTTGGGGGGTATGACCGGCACCTTGTGCCCTATTAGGACCTGAACTGCAAGACTACTGAGCCTAAGCACATCTGGTGCCTGACTGACTCTAACTCTGATTCACAAAATCAACGGCTATATAACGACTGTAAATACAGCCTCCGGCCGACTGGGCCTATAGCTACCTGTACTATAACATCAGCTAACCAGAATCATACTCATATAGGGAAACCTATGCGGGCCGACAAGGCCACCATGCTGTCTTGTTATCTCTAAATCAGTATAACAAATGTTGAACAACTACGTGACCGGCAAGGTAACCACTACTAACTGGATACGGCCCCACACGGCCAACATAAGCAATAATACTAAACAGCTAATCATACGCACAACCCCACACGACCGGCACAACTAACCATAGGGAGATATATACATCATCTGAGAACCTCTAAGAATACTGATAAGATGGTCGGGATAGGGCCCCGACCTACCCCTACTATACAACAAAAGAAAATGATATAAACCTCTGAATATCAAGCTTCGGATGATAGGAGCTGATGACTCTGCGCTGGCTAGGATCACGAGGGATTGGCTCCTCGTCTATAGGTACCTGAAGGCAAGTAATGCAGTGCCCCAAATGGGCGTCAGTACCACTGGTACCGAGTATGCAAAGAAAACTGAACATAACTGAATATAAGCAACATAACTAGAAACTCTGAACAGTAGGAAGTACCAGAAACTGTCTGGACTGATGAAATCTGAAATAAGCTTATCTGTAATGAGAGTAAGGTAGGAGCATACCTGTCGACGTGGCGATCTGCTGTCTATCAGCTAATAAATAACATATATATAGATATATATAACAAACAAGGACCAATACCAGCCCCATAAGCCGTAAGGTGCCAACCAACAAACAATCCATATACCCTTACCCGGGTCAAAACCGTCCAAAAGTAAATCACTCAACTCATCTACTGACTATGAGCACCTCTACCGGCCCCCTGGGTCTCCATCTCGGACTATGACCTCTGATATAAATAACTTTGTCTGAGCCCGAAGGACTCCTGTACTCAACTCTGTACTCAGTACTCAGTACTCTGTGCTCTGTGCTCTGTAATGCTATGCTGATCAGCCTCATGTTGGGAATGCTCCATCCCATCTTCATCCTACTGCGGACGGCATACCACTCCTTGTAGTGACGTATCCCCACCCTCACGATGGGTCGACACAGTTACCAACCCAGGGGCGTAGAGGACGCTCAAAGGGTGCCCTCATATCACAAAGAGGTCTCGACAAACAATAATCATGTATAGCAAACATGTTTGATCTGAAAATACTATCTGTATTCTGATTTCTTTATTCTGAACTCTTTTCTGCTTTAAACTGATTCTCATACTGAACTATACTATATCTGAGATATCATCTGACTGTCTGATATTGCTTTACTAACTTTCATGGCGTACGTGTTAGCTACTAACTTTCATTCTGAATATATATATCATATTATAAAACATGCTTGCTAGATTCATATTGGAATCAATTCTCGATTTTTGAATTCTTTCTTCTATACATCCCACATTTACTATACTGGATTACTAACTGGCGGAAGAAATTGGCTTTACATACCTTCGCTTTGGATTTCCCTACTAGCTGGTATTAGCTCGTTGATCACTTCTGCTACTTCTCCCAAGCGCATTTATATGTATGTCAATTAGAACTAAATACGCTAATATGCAGAGAAAATCTCACTTTCAATATATATATAGCCCAATTTGGCTTATCAGAAAAACATTCGAAAACTCGCTATTTCTCGAAAGTCCGAGGAAAGGAGAAATACTCACTTTAGGGCTAGGAGTATATTTGACACTAATTTGGAGCAATTCCACTTAACTTAGCTCGGTAGCACGGAGTGATTAGCGGCCGAATTTCCTAGAAAATAAATCCGTAGGAATGCTCCTTGATGCTTAATACCTCAATATCTAGGATTAATTCGAGTTTGGACCGTGTTTGGCGCGTAATCGGACGGAAATTTCCAATGAACCCTTCGTCCTCTCTATCTTTCCCTCGATCTCTGCAAAATTATGTGAAATATAACATTTAAATTGAAGTTGGAGGCTTTTATACTTGGGCCTGGACAGGGCCTCCGTATTCTGGCGCCAACGCGGAGGCCCTCTCCTCGTGGAACGTTGCCATCGCGGAGGGCTGCGCGGCTCCTTTTCGTGATGGTTAGCGAATCTCTTGGCCGGTCTTTCCCGGGCCTTTTCCGGCGTATGACATTCAAAAACTCTTAACCAACATGCGAATGGAGGCCATCTACGTAATCGAGAATTTATGGGGTGTAACATTTCTCCCCCTTAAGAACATTCGCCCTCGAATGTAAACTTCTAATATTTAAGAATTCTCAAGCGGCTCAACATTTTCTAGAAAAATTTTGGCGAGTTTCCCACACAGCAATATGGACTATCTCAAAACCTGAAATATAGAAAAATCCATCCAAGGTACTCCACAATACTATAGTATTCATCTCATAAAAGACTAGAGTCGACTATCTCATTTATACATATACTTATAAGGAACTGAATAACAATGCTAACATTCTTGGTGACTAGGCTTGAAACAAGTGGGGATATGTTTCGTATCTTCCTCTGCTTCGTAGGTCATCTCTTCTCGGTTCCTATTACGCCACAACACCTTGACGAAGCAATATCTTTGGTTCTCAATCTATGAATGCAATATTTTTGTCTAGATGCTCTGGAACCTCTTCATAGGCCGACTCTTGTGCTTTGGACATCTGGACTGGGACAACTGTGAGGGTCTCCTATGCACTTCAGCATGAATACGTGGAAAATTGGATGAGCAGACTCTAATTCGGGAGGCAAGTTCAATTTGTATGACACTCGGCCTACTCAGCCCGATGATAAGGCCAGCAGATCTCGGACTAAGCTTACCTCTCTTACCGATCTCATCACCCCTTTCATAGGAGATACTTTCAAAAATACCAGTCATTCACATCAAATTGCAGGTCTGCATGCACATCAACATATGATTTACGGCGGCTCACGTGCTGATCGATGGCGTTCTATGATAGCTTTACCTTCTCTTCATTTGTTGAATAATACTGGCCCAACCGGTCTTGACTCTCCCACTTCAAACCAGCCAGGCGACGATGCATTTTGCCATACAATGCCTCAAAGGCGCCATCTGGATAACTAAGTGATAACTATTATTATATGCAAACCCGATTAACGGCAAATGCTCATCGACTACCTCCAAATCTAGCACACACACCCGTGGAATATCCTCGAGCGTCTAAATAGATGCGTTCAACTGTCCGTACAATACGGTGGAATGCTGTACTCAAATTAATACGCGTTCCCGGACCTCTGAAACGACTGCCAAGATCTAGCTATAAATTGTGGTCCTACGTCGGAGATAATGAATCTTTGAACACCGTGTAATCTAACTATTTCTATGATATATAATTGGCGTAATCTTTTGGCGGAGAAATTAACTTTTTCTTGGTAGGAAATGGGCTGATTTCGTCAATCTATCAACAATTACCCAAATTGGATGTCTATGCAGTACGGGTAATCCTACTACAAAGTCCATGTTCTTTGCTTCCCACTTCCAAGAGGCACGGCTATGTCTGAGTCAATGTACTTTGGTTTACAGTGTTCCTTTTGTTGGCCAGGTTAGAGACGCTGGAGCCACAAAATCTGCTATTTCCCTTTTTCGTTCCTGTCCACCGGTAGGTCTCCTTGATATCGTGGTACAATTTTAAATCGCGCACAGGTGGAGAGAATAACGGGCGTAATGTACCTCATTCGCAATCTACTAGCCGAGCCACTGAATACTCACGGAACACAGAGCGACCCTTACATGCCAGCACGCCTAACATCCTCAGTTACACGAAAATCTGGCGCTTTCCCTTCTTGAATTCTGTCCTTAAGCTGAATCAGGTCAGGATCTTCTTATTGCCGTTCTTTTACCTCCACAACTAATGGCGACACTGACCAGGTTTCCTAAATTACCGCTCTGTTTTCCTCTGTTTTTGCTACATGAATGGCTAAGGCGAAGCTGGTGGTGTATTTCCCAAGCCAATTCCCATTGTTCGGCTACAAGTATGCCAAACTCCCCATAGATTTATGGCTAAGGGCATTTGTTACTACATTGGCTCTTCTTGATTGATACAAAATATTCACATTTAGAGAACTTGGCATATAATTGACGGTCATGCGGCAGTATGCCGGAGAAACCGATAGGTAATCTACCGATATAGCTAGAGCTTATCGGCCTTCGGCCGCATGCTAAGGCTACTTGTTGCTGGGATAACTGTTGAATGACCGTATGCACACCATGTGCATGTATCTTATCGAGAGGATCGATAATGATCATGATATCTAATAATACATTTGAATAACCTTGAATACACGAATAATTTGGGTTGAATGACCCGAATCTTTACTTGATAGTCTAACGATGCTCTAAATGTCCTACTCGGACATCTGTCACTCATGCATAAACGCAGGTTATGGACAACTAAACTACATTTTGTTCTCTAATTGAACGGTTGTGAGTTGTACTTAGTCAACTTACTCTCTCGACGATCTGTCCCTAGATCTTCATAGAACCTACCGATCTCCTTGTCTTAGTTAAACAACGTGCTGCGATACTGCAATTTCTTACGCCTTGTTCGTATCACTTGGATTGGTTTATCACTGCTTTGTTCTGGAAATTCTCGGTCTTATGAGCCATTACAGCAAAAGTGGCCTTCTGCTAGACTCTGTGTCCCGAATATCTTTGAGAACCGAAGCTAAAGTACTAGTCATCCTTGACTCTTGAAGTGTGGACACTGGCAGGGTACTCACGCGGTTTTGTCTAACGAGACGGCTAGCTAACTTGCGAGGTGTTCTGCATGATGACGTAGGTTGACTAAGGCCATTCTCCACCTACGAGAATTTGGAAAACGATGTGACATAACATACTGGAAAGTTTCTGGTATTACTAGCCTCCGAGTATGCCTATTCGTTTCTAATTACGGTTTACGGCACATGCGATAATGTTATTGATCTTTAGGGATGCTTCCTGCTAATAGAGGCGCCAACTGGTCATTAGACCGTCCTTCATGCCCATCATCTAACCACACGATTCGAGCTACTCAATTACAGTAGCTTACCGAAGTCTAGATGGCAACAAGAATATAAGTCCATTAACTCAATAACTTTGGCGGGAGAGTTCCTATGGCCTCTTACGTGAGTCACATAACTTTTGTCCCCTTTTGGCGAGGGGGTCCTGTAGGTATGATCTGTATATATTTCCTAGCGGCTAACCGAGTCGTAGTTGTAAGCTTCCCTATGGCCAGCTATAAAATATCAAATATACGTATATATATATAACAACTCGTACAATACATCTTTGGGAATTTTTGTAGTAATACTTAATCTACGACATACTTTTCTTTTGAATTTCATCTTTTGCACATGATATCTTTTGCTTCTCTTACGGTCTAATGATATCTCATGTCCTCTGTATCATTTCATTGGATTTCATCCCATTGGAAGCAAGCAAACACTTATGCACTTTAGTTGTAGTGCAACTGTTTGAAATTCCGCCACTCTTACAACATGGGGTCAACATCGAACCTTGTGGCCTTGGAATTATATTGAGAGCACACATTGTGCTGTGGGCTTATCTCTAGGCACTAGATTAGAATCTCTACGTGGCGATCTCTTAACTATCGTGGCGGACGTACCGCAGCATTCTTAACCACTTGATCTTCTTTTGTCTCTTAGCATCGGTCAAGGCTTAGTCCTTAATACAGTATTCTATCAATGGGAGGTGATTCTAGTTTCCCCTCAAAATACGGTATTCTGCTTCCTCCCCTTATGTTGCTTAAGGAGTACGACTGCAGGGTTCAGGAACACTTTTGCCTTACATTAATAAGGTTCTTGGTCAAGTCCCGGCTTATACTTCTTAAACTGCGATCGGACCCATCTAATTCATATGACCTCCTACGCTTTCGATATCTAGCCCGAAATCATAACTATTTTCATGCAGGAGTATATCCCGCCGTTATTAGAATGTTATGGAAGACTATTTTTGACTCGAACTTAAGCTGCATTGCTAGGGTTCATCATTGAAAGGTCCTTTACACCCACCTCGGGTAAGCTAATAGTCTTACTCGCTCTTTCATTTTGTTACCGTGAGGAGTGCACAACTTACGTAATCATAGGGGCTCCTTACACCTTCTAACACTTTATGGATTCTTTATCCATCTTCACTTACTGCTTACTTTGGACAACATCGCCTCAATCCTTATGTCCTTTGCTACTCTTTGGAATCAAAACTAAGAGGTAGACTTCTGTATTGAAACAAAACATGGAGCTGTGCCACATACGAAAGGAGGGTGGGAATCCTACATTTCCCTCTCTTTCTCACACCTATCTGATAATCTAATATTGTCTATCATCTTAGTCAGATCTTATATATTTAACAAATAAAAATCAACTCATTTATACGCTATTCTTCTAACCCCATACTACGAAGTTATCGATATCTTGGGGATGGTATAGATAAAGATATCATTGGGAGGTCCACGATACCTCCTCCTAGCATTGTAGTTACCTTATGGCCCGGCTGGTGCCCTCTCTGTTGTTGCTATATACGATTTTACGCCTAGGATAGGATATCAGTGCGACTTGTATCCGTATTCAAAGAGTATGGTAAGTTTTAGGGACTACGACCCTATCTTGTCTTTGCTCTATGACACATTGAATATGAAGAAGAAGTAGCCATCCTATTATGCCTTTTAGCCTCCTGCCTATAGTATGTGGTGTACGACATATCCATAGACAAGACTCACACTCGGCCCACGGCTTGCGGACTCCCTAGGACCACGACTGCTACGATACCAGTTTGTCACGCCCCGCCTTAGAGGTATGAGCGCTTTTTGGTGCCCTATTAGGACACAGGCGCTAGACCTGCGAGCCTAAGCACGACTTTGGTGCTTGGCTACAGCTCTAACTACGATTCCTGGAATCACTTGGCTATATAATATTGTCATACGGCCTCGGCCATTGGACCTATAGCCACCTACGTATGCATCGACTAACCGAATCATACTCATATAGGGAAACCTATGCACGGTACGACAAGGCCACCATCTTCCCCGTCTAGTTATCTCTAAATCAGTATAACAAATGCTGAACAACTAGATGACCAGCAAGGTCACCACTACTAGCGGATACGGCCCCTGGCCAACATAAGCAACAATACTATTTGACTAAACATCGCACGGCCCCACACGGCTAGAGGCACAACCAACCATAGGGAGATATATACATCATCTGCAAGCCTCTAAAAATGCGTAAGATGGTCGGGACGGGGCCCGACCTGCCGATACTATACAACAAAGAAAATGATATAAACCTCTGAATATCAAGCTCCGGATGATAGGAGCGTGACTCTGTTGTTGGCTAGGATCACGAGGGATCGGCTCTCGTCTATAGGTGTACAGCGAGGCAAGTGTCCCCGGCGCCCCAAATGGGCGTCGGTACCCTTGCAAATGCCCAGAGTATGCAAAGCAAACTGAACATAGCGAATATAAACAACATAACTAGAAACTACGAACCGGTAGGAAGTACCAGAAGCTGTATGCAGACGTGAAATCACGAAACAAGCTTATACCGTAATGATAGTAAGGTAAGACATATTTTTGTCAACGTGGGGATCTGCTGTCCTATCGGCTAATAAATAACATATATATATACATATATATAACGAAACAAGGACCCAATACCAGCCCCCATAAGTGAAGGTGCAACCAAAAACAATCTATATACCCTACCGGGTCAAACCGTCAAAGTAAATCATTCAACTCATCTACTAACTTCCCCGAGCACCTCTACAGGGCCCCCTGGGTATCCAACTCGAACTATGACCTCTAACCTGCATCAGTGACAATGGACTGAGGGACTCATGTGTGCCTCAACTCTATACTGCATGCTGGTACTACATGCCTCTCTGTGCTATGTAATGCTATCTTTACGTCGGCCCTCATATGGGAATGCTCCATCCCATCTTCGTCCCTCTTGCGGTCGGCATGCCACTCCTTGGGTGGCGTATCCCCACCCTCACGGTGGGTCGACACAGTTACAACCCAGGGGCGGCGAGGGACGCTCAGAGGGTGCCCTCATATCACAAAGAGGTCTCAGCAAACAATAATCACATCTATAGAGAGCATGTTTGATACGAAAATACTATATGTATTCGATTTCTTTATTATGAACTCTTTTCTGCTTTAAACTGATTCTCATACTGAACTATACTATATCTGAGATATAGTCTGACTGTCTGATATTGCTTTACTAACTTTCATTCTGAATATATATCATAATATTATAAAAAACATGTATGAATTCATCGGACTCAATTCTCGACTTACGGATTCTTTCTTCTATACATCACACTATTTACTATCTTGGATTGCTAACTTGCCGAAGGAATTGGCTTTACATACCTTCGCTTTGGATTTCCCTACTAAATGGGACAGCTCGGTCAATCTTGCTTTACTTCTCCCAAGCGCATTCATATATGTCAATTAGAACTAAATACGCAATGCGGAAGAAAATCTCACTTTCAATATATATAGCCCAAACTTTGGCTTATCGAAAAGCAGTCGAAAACTCGCTATTTCTTGAAAGTCGAGGAAGGGAGAAATGCTCACTTTAGGAGCTAGGAGTATATTGACACTAATTTGGAGCAATTCCACTTACCTTAGCTCGGTAGCATGATGATTTGGGCCGAATTTCACGAAACTAAATCCGTAGGAATGCTCCTTGCTGTATGCCTCGGTATCTAGGATTAATTCGAGCTTGGGCCGTGTTTGGCGGCATAATCGGACGTATCAATGAATCCATCGTCTCTATGTTTTTCCCTCGATCTCTTTTCCCTCGATCTCTCTGGAAATTATGTGAAATATAACATTTAAACCGAAGTTGGAGGCTTTTATACTTGGGCCTGGACAGGGCCTCCGTGACACGGCGCCAATGCGGAGGCCCTTCCTCCGTGGCACGTTGCCATCGCGGAGGGGCACTGCCCCGGCTCCTTCCGAGATGGTTCGACGAATCTCTTATCCGGTCTTTCCCGGGCCTTTTTCTAGCATGTATGACATTCAAAAACTCTTAACCAACATGCGAATAGGTCATCAATGCTTTATGTTTCCTATGCAACTACTAAAGCTAATAAGCTATGCATGATGATATGTGATGCATGCTTTGACTTCTAAGGCTTGACAGGTCCTTTTGGTCGATTTCCAGTTGACATGTCGAGAATTTACGGGGTGTAACACATAACATGTGAGAAAACATTTAATAAGAACATAACTTAAGCCAAAAGAACATAATTATACATGCATGAAATCCATGAGAAACAATGGGAGATTTCTATAACTGACATACCCCATATGAGCACACATGGAGCCCGATCTGTAAACCTAGTCGGGAGGTCGTTCATACCTTGCCAAGGGTATGAACCATGAAAGGCTTGATATCAGTCATGAAGGCCCCGTACGACTAGGGGACAGTCACTGAGGAGGTCCCAAACATAATCTACGGTGGCACGTAGTTCTAAGATTCGGGGCGTAACCTAGGCCACCCCGAACCTACCCGGTGTGAAGTACTACTCCCAAAACATGCAACGTGCTCATAGAAATTCATGCATGACATGCATGGCTAGTTAAATCATGAGAATCATATCATGCTTGAGAATTCGTAATACTAGCCATAGAATTTGGGCTCGTGAATTGGCCAAAATCATAGTTCATAAATCAGAAGCGACATGTGGGCATTGCCCATAATTTCAATCATACTTAAAATGCTTAAATTTATAGGAAACATGATCATAATAACATGAGTAGTTGAAGACATGTTTAGAATTTAAGAAAAAATTCGTATTATGATTGCGGAATCATCATGACCATGAACTTTACAGAACAATTCCTCATAATTGGGCATCTAAACTTTTAGATGTTAAATCATAATGATATTAGAATAACAAGTAAAATCAGCCCAAATAACTCGAAATTCATAAGTTAGTCATACTACAACAAACTCATTTTGATTTTTGAGGAAACATGCATTTGGGTTATGACCCATCAAGAATTGGTAACATAAACATAGAATTAGAAAGAAATTGGGCATAGGTAGGGACTAAACTACCCATTCAAAACCCCACATACCTGGAATTACTTGCTTCTTAACTCCTTCGAGAAAACCCTAGGTTGAAACTTGAAGAAGAACCCTTGAATCTCCTCCTACTCCCTTCTCTAGTTCTTGCAAATGCCAAATAAGACTTAGCATGGGTTTTTCCTCCTTAGAAGACCTTGTCCAAACCTCAAAATGACGTGGTTTAGGGTCCAAAAGCGTAGAAAAGTAGAATTTGCCCTTAATGAAATTTCCCTAAAAACAGATCTGGCCCCGACCATGACTCGTACCACGAAGTCACGACTCCTGGTCACCTCGCCACTTTTCAATCTTCTGAATCTGGCCACGACTCGCATACCACAACCTGTAGGGCCATCTTATGTGTCGTACTGTCAGTCGTGGTACCATCCATCCATACCAAAAACGAATTAACCATGACTCCTCATCACGACTCATTGCTACATCCTACGAGTCGTACAATGACCCGTGACGACTCACTCTGGCACCAATGCGAATTTCACCATGACTCCTACCCACGAGTCATACCTATGCATCACGACTCGTAGGACCACCCATGACATGAATTCAGGCTCCCAAAATTCATCACGACTTTAGTCACGAGTCGTAGGTCCTCACTACGATTCATACCTCGAGTGGTACTGTTGCCAAATTATAGGTTTTCTGCAGTTTTCAACTTCAACTCCCGGGTCTATACTTAGGCCTTTCGGGGGTATTACAATATCTCTCCCTTGGAAAAATTTTTCCTCAAATGTAGGAAACAAGCAGCAAATAGAAATATACAATTACCACATGCAAATACTAATCATTTAAGCCAAGAACTGATGGAGTGACTACCCCCGAAGAGAACTACATAGCTGGACTGAATTTAGACATTACATACATATATCATATCATAAATAAAACACGTACGCATGAGCGGAACATGAAAAACTGATTAGAGGTTTAGGGCAAAAACTGATACCTCAAACTTAAACTGGGCCGGTAGGGAACAAGTGGGGGTATTTAGCCATCATATCCGCTTCAGCTTCCAATGTAGCTCCCTCAACATGCTGATTTCTCCTTAATACCTTTACTGAAGCTACTTCCTTGTTCCTCAGTCTTCGAACCTGATGATCCAAGATTGCAACAGGAATTTCTTCACAATTGAGGCTATCCTTCACGCCAACACTTTCCACCGGAACCACCAAGGCTAGATCTCCCATGCACTTTTTCAAGAGCGATACATGAAATACAGGATGAAATGAAGCCAACTCTGAAGATAACTCTAACTCATAAGCTACCTTACCCACTTATCTTACAATCCGGCATGGGCCAATATAGCGGGGGCTGAGTTTTTCTTTCTTTCCAATCTCATTACTCCCTTTATGGGAGATACCTTCAAAAACACCCAATCGTCGACCCCGAACTCAAGCTCCCTTCTCCTCACATCCGCATAAGACTTTTGGCTACTTTGAGCCATTTTCAACCTTTCTCTTATTAATTGGACTTTCTCCATAGACTCATGGACTGAATCTAGACCCACTAACAAACCCTCACCGACTTTAAACCACCCAATGGGCGTTCTACACCTTCGCCCATAAAGAGCCTCGAACGGTGCCATCTTAATGTTGGAGCGATATCTATTGTTGTAGGCAAACTCAATAAGAGAAAAATACTCATCCCAACTAACCTTGAAGTCAATAACACAAGCTCTCAACATGTCCTCAAGAGCCTGGATAGTCCACTCCACCTGACTATCTATTTGCAGATGAAATGTCGTGCTAAGCTTGACCTGGGTGCCAAGTCCTTTGAAAAGATCTCTAGAACTGAGAGGTGAACTGAGTACCTCTATCTGATATGATGGAAAAGCGCACTCCATGAAATCTAAACAACTCTCGGATGTATAACTTAGCATAATCTTCTGCTTAATCGGTGGTTTTGACCGGTAGGAAATGAGCAGCCTTGGTCAACCTGTCGACCACAACCCAAATGGAGTCATATTGCCTACGAGTGTGGGGTAAACCTATTACAAAGTCCATATTGATTTCTTCCCACTTCCAAGTAGGAATGCCGATATCTTGGAATACACCCCCCGGTCTCTGGTGCTCAACTTTCACTTGTTGGCAATTCAGGCACTTGGCTACTAATTTCGCAATATCCCTCTTCATGCCATTCCACCAGTAGATTTCCCACATGGCATGATACATTTTGATGGCACCGGGATGGATAGAATATCTGGGTTTGTGAGCCTCATGCAATATCTGACTCCTTAAATCGCCCACATTCGAAACACATAAGCGACCCTGGTACCGAAGCACACCATCTCCCCCTTTGGAGAAGACTTCTACCTTTTTGATTTTGGAAAACTTCTTTCAAATTTACCAATATTGGATCTTCATCTTGTTTAGCCTTCACCTCCGTTACCAAGGACGACTCTGACCCGTTCTGAACTACTACCCCACCATCGGTCGAAACAACTAATCTAACTCCCAACCGTGCAAGTTGATGTACCTCCTTTACTAGATCCTTATTGTCTTCACTCACATATGACACACTTTCCATAGAAAGTCTCCTAAGGGCATCTACTACCACGTTGGCCTCACCCGGGTAGTAAAGGACACTGATGTCGTAGTCCTTAAGTAGCTCCAACCACCTCCGTTGCTTAAGATTTAGTTCCTTTTGTGTGAACACATATTGTAAGCTCTTGAGGTCCATGAATACATCTACATGAACTCCATACAAGTAGTTTCGCCATATCTTTAAAGAAAATACCACCGCGGCCAACTCAAGATCACGCGTCGGGTAATTCTTCTCATGAATTTTTAGCTGTCTGGAAGCATAT
>JACEIK010014334.1:0-15059 GCA_018107945.1 Datura stramonium | reverse complement strand
ATTCTCGTATATTTGTATATATCACATATATATCTTATATTCCTCATACATTTTTAATTTTAAATTATTTTCAAATTACTTATGCTCATTTTTTTATCACTTCTTTTAACACCGTTTGGGAAATAATAATTCAAAAAGATAATCCCTCTTTGTTAACTAGACTAAGTTTAAGGACTATTTTCTGATAAGCTCGAGGAGGTGTCTTCCCCTTGGAGTAAAAGATCCGAGAGAGGGCTGTAAGGTATAGGACTTCTATCCAATTTCCATGTTTGATAGCTTAGTTATGGCAGAGGTGGGGGTGCCATTTTTATCGACCATTGATCAGAAAGTTGAGGCTACCCACATTCAGGACATCTCTAAGGTCTGTGATGAGTCCAACTCGATTGCTAAAGATAGATCATAGCCGTCCACTTTAGGAGGTTCACTTTTCTTGGATATGCTAGAGGGAAATACACCTAGAGAGGTGCCTGCACTTATGGATGAGGGAGCTAGCACAACAGTCTATTCTTCAGCTACAGAGGCCAACACTCCTACAGCTCCTTCAGTAGCCCTGATCTCAACTGTGCCACCAGTTACTACACCTCCAATTCCGATACCAGCTGTTGTGTTCACTCGAAATAACTTAGCAACGATGAATAAACATCTTGAGCGGAACGTGAAGCAAACAGATCTCCTTGCTCAGCAGTTGGAGCCATATGTTGCTAAATCCGTAGCTGCAGCACTTGCTCCTGTGCATGAGGCGATACAAGTATTACATGGTCAAATTGATGACATTGAGGAGCGATTTAATGAGTGACTGAGGGCGGGACAAACTACAGACTTGAGCAGAGTATTAGCTGAGTTGGCATAGGCCCGGGCAGACACTGCCGCTTCATAGGACAATACTAACTCATTGTTTGAGACACCTCCAGCACTAGTGATAGAGGTGCCGAAATTGGATAGGTTATTATTTGACTTGTTTGCATAGTCACCCCCACAACAAGTAAGGAAGAGGGTTCGTCATGACATTGATAAGACTGATGAGGAAGGCGCAGCCGAAAAAGCACACAAGAGAGAAAGGAAGGAGATGAAGAAAGCACCATGACGCTCTCGTGAGGAGATGCACACAGTTAGAGAGGTTGGTGCTTCGGTGATGTTATGACCTGAGTCTACACCCTGGATGCAACATGGTACTTCGAGTCACAAGCGACCCCAAGCAAACCCATGACATAACATATTACTTACAATCTAGAATTTTAAATAGAAAATTGAGCAGAAGCTACTGAAGTACAAAACAGTCTTTTATGAGAAAAGAAAATATCTGGTAAGTATTGGATGTTTCTAAACAACTATGATAAATATAATCTAAAACTAACACTGCACTTTCTAAAAGCCTCTACTAACAGATGAGTTGCTGGATAAGCCCCCAACTAACTCTAAGTTTGGAAAAACTGGACTAGTGTTATTAAAATAGAAAGAACAGTTTCGATCCTCAAAAGATGAGGACTCACCACTAGAACACTACTGAATATCACCGATAAAGCTAATTACGATGCTGAGGCTGGGTACCAGAACCTATATCATAAAACGATATAGCATAGAAAGTATGCGTCAGTACTTGAAATATACTGAGTATGTAAGATATCAAATAAAACATAAAAGTTCATAATTCATGAGCTAGATTGATATGACATACAATAATCCTGCTTGAATCATAAGTGCTGAAGAGTTTGAACATGGTAGAAAATACGGTAAACTGATAAATCTGAAAATGTAAGTCACAAAAATGTCTGAAATCTGTAAAATTGGACTAGACTATGGACTAAGACTGTACTGTACTGTGGGAGTGCTTATTAACTGACATATAACCACACGAGCTAGTCATGGAGTTCGATGCTCACTCCCCATCGATACGGGCCACCATACCTTGACAGGTTACAGTGAGTGGGCTATGTGATCATTAACAGTAAAATTCATTTGGGTTAAATCCTACAATGGCATGTAGTTTAGAGAAGCTGGGTGCGCTGAACCCCGACCCGCTCACTGCTAAGTACTACTCCAAACTGAAGACACATAATGGATGTATATATATATAAATATTGAATTATATTGATAGCTCGAACTGGTGTCTTAAGGCTAGGTCAGAACTACTTTTCTGGAATGTCCTGAGAGCCTAAAGGACCTGACAACTGAGGGTACTAAATATACTTATAAACTAATACTATTACTATTACTGGGTATACTGAAAATAATAGAAACACTATACAACAACATTTCACAATTTCATGAGAACATCATGACAGTTTCAATATCAGGGGAATCATACTATAGTATTGAATATGTTAACATGAGTACATAATATTTCTAAACATAAAAGTCTAACATCATAGAGAAGTAGAGAATTTCAATAGTTGGTATGAAAAGCCCGGGGTCATGATTTCTAAAGTTTCAAGGTTAGGGCTATTGAAATCTTGGGACACAAGGGTGAAAAAAGACCCTTTTTGAAGTCCCACATGCTTGTAGAAGAAGTCTCTGAAGAAGAAGCTTGAATTTTGAGGAGAAAGTGGAACCGTAATTCTTGACTTGAGAGAAAAGTCTGGAATTCCTATGGTCTGCTTACGATCTGATTCTGAGTTGATTAGGAAAGACCGAGAGGTTAGACTAGGAAAACTCTTTTAGTTCATCCCTTAGGAGTTCTAAAATGACGTAATTGAGGAATTAAAATAGTGAAAAGTTACAAAAATGCCCCTAGAAAAAATGTCTGAAAACTGTCGTCGGGATCCGATGGGTCACACAATGAGTCGTTGGTTGTGACCATAACTCATTGGGACCAGTCATTAGTTCTGGGTTTGAAAGATTCTGTTTCTGGATCTCGACTAATGGACGATAAGGACGCCCTATTAGATGGAACAATAGGTCGTTGAATCTAGTCGTGGTCACTGGGAGGATTTTGGACAAACTCTGAACTTCTCTCTATGGATGGACAAAATGACATGTTAGATGGAACAACGGGTTGTTGTTTCCACCTGTGGTCACTAAAGTGATTTTAACACTTTCTGGTTTCCATCTAACGGCTTAATAGGACGAGGCATTACTTCTTACAACGACTCGTCACTTGGCTCATTGATTCAAGGAACAATTGATAGGTTTCTAGACTTGGTCACAATAAGCGACACGACGACTCGTTACTTCATCCAACTATGTCCTATTAGATCATGAGGGAAAATTTTTAGAATCCAGCAACGACTTGTTAGATAAGTCATTCTAAGGTAAAATTTTTTGATTTCCCTGTTGGTTTTCCTTCTAATTCAAATTTTCTGGTTTTCCTTCTAAGTTTAGGGTTTTAGTCTTAGAAACTTTTGGGGTGTTACAATATCTCTCCATTGGGAACATTCTTCCTTGAATGAAGACTAAGTAAGCTAGAAGGATAGGGAAAAAGTTGCAAGTCCGAACTGAAAACTATTATCTAAATACTGAAGGATGGCCTGACTCCAAGATGAATAGACATACTAACTGAACTTATGCAACAAGAGTGCACACTAAGTCGTGGGTAGGACTGATGAGCGTGAAACTGAATAGAGTACTGAGGAGGAATTTAGTACCTAATGCTGGAGCTAAATTGGAAGGAAAAGGTGAGGGTATCTAGCCATTATATCTTCTTCAGCTTCCCATATAGCTCCCTCAAATAGATGATTTCTCCATAAAACTTTTACTGAAGTGACCTCCTTGTTCCTCAACTTACGAACCTGACAGTATAGAATCTGAACTTAAAGCTCTTTGTAATTGAGACTATCCTTTAAGCCAACACTCTCTAAGGGCACAACTAAAGTCTGATCACCAATGCATTTCTTCAAAAGAGACACATGGAAGACCGATGCACCGATTCTAATTCTGCAGGCAAATCCAACTCATAGGCCATATTACTAATGTGTCTCAAGATTTTGCAAGGGCAAACATATCTAGGACTGAGCTTTACTTTCTTCCCAAACCTCATCACCCCTTTCATAGGTGAAATCTTCAGATATACTCAATCATCCACAGCAAACTCCAGCTCCCATCTTCTTACATCTGCATATGATTTCTATCGGCTTTGAGTTATTTCCAGTCGTTCCCTGATAAGTTGAACCTTCTGCATGGATTCATGTATTGAATCTATTAGGGTAGCTTTACCAACCTCAAACCACCCTATAGGAGACCTACATCTCCTACTATATCATACCTCAAATGGCACCATCTGAATACTGGAGTGGTAGTTGTTGTTGTATGCAAACTTAATAAGAGGTAGGTGATCATCCCAACTTCCCTTGAAATCAATCATGCAAGCCCTTAACATATCCTTCAGAGTCTGAATAGCCCGCTCAGTATGGCCATTTGTCTGTGGGTGGAAAGTTGTGTTGAGCTTAACCTGAGTACCAAGTCCTTTCTGAAATAACTTCCAGAAGTACGAGGTGAACTGAGTACCCTTATCTGAAACGATGGCCAAAGGGACTCCGTGCAGTCTGACTAACTCTTGGATGTATAGTTTAGCATAATCCTCTGCAGAATCTGTGGTCTTAACTAGTAGGAAATGTGTTCACTTAGTCATCTGATCTACAACTACTCAAATTGAGTCATGTTGTCGGTGCGTACAAGGTAGACTTGTAATAAAATTCATGTTCACTTCTTCCCACTTCCAAGTAGGAATGTTGATATCCTAACTTATATCCACAGGTCTTTGATGCTCAACCTTGACACGTTGGTAGTTTGGACACTTAGCTACAAATTTTGAAATGACTTTCTTCATGCCATTCCACTAGCAGACTTCTCATAGATCACCGTATATCTTGGTGGCACCTAGTTGATAGAGTACCTAGAGCTGTAAGCTTTCGTCATTATCCGTTGCCTCAATTCGTCTATATCTGGAACACACAACCTGCCCTGGTAATGAAGCACACTATCTCCCCCTTTAGAGAATGCTTCCACCTTTTTTCTTTAGGACTGATTCTTTCAACTTGAGTAGGATTGGGTTTTCATCTTGCTTTGACTTAACCTCCACACAAGGGAGGATTCCGACCCATTCTGGACTACAACTCCACCTTCTGCCAAATCAATCAAATGGACTCCTAACCGAGCCACTCTGTGCACATCCTTTTCCAGCTCTTTTTTACCATCCTCAATATGGAAACACTCCCCATGGACATCCCGATGAGGGCATCAGCCACTACATTGGCTTTGCCCAGGTGATACAAACACGCTCATATCATAATCTTTTAATAATTCTAGTCATCTGCTCTGACGAAGATTCAAATCCTTCTGACTGAAGACATACTGCAAGCTTTTGTGGTCACTAAAAGCATCCACATGAACCCCATAAAGGTAGTGTCTCCAAATCTTCAAGGCAAATACTGTTGTTGCCAGCTCAATATCATGAGTCAGATAGTTCTTCTCATGAGCCTTGAGTCATCTGGAAGCATAAGCAATAACTTTACCATGCTGCATCAAAACACATCCAAGGCCAAGATTAGAAGCATCGTAATAGACCACGAACCAATCTAAACCTTCTGGCAGGGTCAAAATTGCGGTCGTAGTGAGTCGAGTCTTCAACTTCTAAAAACTCTTCTCACACGCATCAAACCACTGAAACTTTACCTACTTTTGAGTTAGTCTAGTCAAAGGAGAGGAAATGGAGGAGAAAACTTCTACGAACTGTCTATAGTAACCGGCTAGGCCCAAGAAACTCCTGATGTCTAATGGAGAAGTAGGACTTGGCCAATCCTTGACTGCCACTATCTTTTGAGTATCTACCAGAATACCCCCACTGGAGACCACATGACCGAGGAACGCCACTTATTTTAACCAGAATTCACACTTACTGAATTTAGTAAGCAACTGGCGGTCCCCGAGAGTTTGCAAAACTATCCTTAGGTGGTTCGCATGTTCCTCCTCTATTCTGGAGTATACCATAATATCTTCTATGAAGACAATAACGAACATGTCCAGGTACGGCTAGAATTCCCTGTTCATCAAATCCATAAAAGTTGTAGGAGCATTCGCTAGTCCAAAAGACATAACTACAAAGTCGTAGTGACCATACCGAGTCCTAAAGGATGTTTTCAGAATGTCACATTCTCTAATCCTGAGCTAATGGTATCTTGATCTGAGATCTACCTTGGTAAAACAACTAGCTCCCTTGAGTTGGTTGAACAAGTCATCGATCTTGGGTAAAGGATATATGTTCTTAACTGTAATCTTATTCAGCTGATGGTAGTGTATGAACATTCTGAGCGTACTGTCCTTCTTCCGCATGAATAGGATGGGGCACCCTATGGAGAGATGCTAGGTTTGATGAAACCCTTATCTAATAGGTCATTCAGCTGTTCTTTTAACTCTTTAAGCTTAGCTGGACCATTCTATAAGGAGGAATTAAGATAGGCTGGGTATTGGGAGAAGGTTTATGCCGAAGTCTATTCCCACTAGGGAGGGACTCCGGGAAGATCTTCGGAAAACTTATCTGGGAACTCATTTACGACTGGAACAGAGTGAAGAGTTGGGGCTTCGAAACTATAATCCTTGACCCTAACCAAGTGGTAAATGTACCTCTTTGAGATCATTTTCCTAGACTTAAGGCATGAGATAAACTGACTCTTAGGTGCTGAGTATTTCCCTTCTAATCTAGGATTGGTTCGTTAGAAAACTTGAATCTAACGACTTTGGTTCTATAGTCGACTGAGGCATAGCAAGAGTGTAGCCAATCCATGCCAAGAATTAGGTCAAAATCGACCATATCTAACTCTACTAGATTAACTGTGGTGATTTTATGTAACACTGTGACCGGACCATTCCTATATACTCGACTGGATCTAACTGACTCACCAATCGGAGTAAAGACTGAAAATGGCTCTGAGAAAATTTTTGGACTAATATCAAATTGGACTGCAATATGTGGAGTCACGAAAGAAAGTGTGGCTCCTGGATCTAGTAAAGTGTAAACATATATCTGAAAAAGATGTAACATACCAGTGACTACGTCAGGTGTGTTCTCCTGGTCCTAATGGAGGGATAGGGCATAGAATCGGCTCTGGCGCTGATCACCACCTATACCTGAGTAGTACCCTGCTGAGCTGAATGACCTGACGGACCTGCTGATGTAATGGACTAGCCTTCCCACGTTTTGTTGACGAGCAATCCCTTAACCTGTGACCTAGCTAGCCACAACCAAAACAACCCTCCTTTCCTAGATGGCACTCACCTGGATGGTTCTCACCACACATAGGACATACCGAGAAAGTGCGGCTGCTGGAGACATGGCTCTGAGACTGAGAGCCTAATGCTCCACCCCTCCGATATTTACAGGGTCTAGAAGAAGGAACACCGGCTGAAGAGGGAGTTGGAGGCCTCTGTTGCTGTTGTGGATGAATACTACCACCTGACCTTTACTACGAATACTTGAACTGACCTGTCCTTGCCGCTTACTCCTTTCTATCTCCGTTAGTTTCTCTGTCTCTATCTGTTGTGCATGGATGATAAGCCTAGAGATGTCCATAACGTTGATGAGCATGGTAGTCCTGCACTTCTTAACCACCAAGTTTGAGACCCCATTTAAAAATTTGAGTGTGCAAGACCTTGGCTCAACAACCATTTCCAAAGCATACTTTGATAGTTGAGTGAACATTAAGGTATACTCCTGCACCGTTATATCGTTCTGTTTCAAATTTATGAACTCTGTAACCTTTGCTTCCTTTAACTACTAGGAAAGGACCTATCTAGAAATACGGTCATGAACTCCTCCACTTCATTGCACCTGCACCAACCCCTTTCCCTTTCTTTTATTGTCTATACCATATCTAGGTCACTCCTTTCAGCTGATAGGCGACCAACTCTGCACTTTCGACAGAGTAACACCCATGATTTGGGTGATCTTCTAAACCTCGTCGATGAAGTCCTGTGGGTCCTCCTTTACCTTAGACCTATGAAATTTCAAGGGATGCATCTGAGTGAATTCCCAAACTCTAGTAGCAACTATAGGTCCACTCACATTGGCAGGTACGAAGGCCTGCTTGTTGACCTAGTTGGTCACCGCCTGAACTAGCATCTGAATAGCAGCCTGAATTCAGCAGGTGTCACCTGATCATCCTGAGGGACTGATGTTTTGTGATTTTACAACACTTTCGATGCTTAAAACTTAGAAAAGATGCTTGGTCTTAGGTATGTTGATGTGTTGTGAGTTTACAGCACTTTTGATGTTCAAAACTAAGAGAATAACATGAACTTAGGTGTGTTTATATGGACATAAGACACTTTTTCTTTGATTTCAGGAAAAATAAGTGTTGGAGCAAGAATGTGCAAAAGAATTCTGAAAGTGTAGAAAATGAGTTAAAGTGTTAGTCTCAATATGAGTTGTACGTTGATGGTACATGTCGTACTGAGAACCACAACAAGTTTTAGATGGCTGAATTGGGAAGAATACAACTTACGACTCTCAGTACGAGCGTAACAGGAGTCATAGAAATATTCAGAAGGAATTGCACAAAGGCAGACTCCTGGTACGAATGGATTTATGAATCGTGGAAACAATGTATGAATCGCACGAGGAGCAGTGGTGAACTTCAGAGGATTTTCAGTGCTAAGCAGAGCATCAGACAGTACGAGTCGTGGCTAGGAGGTATGAGTTGTACCACAACACTCGTGAATAATTTCATAAGATGTCAGAGTTCTCAGAGCTAGACCACGGAAGCAAAGCACGACTCGTAGGAAGCATGTACGAGTTGTACCAGTGCCCAACACTTGGCCAAAATTTCAGCAAGCCAAGGACTTATGGACAGTAGGTACGACCCGTACAATCCTATTACGGGTCGTATGATCAGTTGTGGCTCAGGCGGCGCCAGTTATAGAAAATCACCCTGTTAGCTTAGAAAAAGGATTCTTATGTCTGTATAAATACCTTTTATGTTTCATTTTCAATGGAGGAGAACATTTGAGAAGTAAGAGGAGCGTGAAGTCAATAGGGATTCGAGAGAAAAATATAGAATTGAGTTGATTAACTTGTGATCAACCTTTTCTTTGATTCTTTCTTGATCTTTATTAATTGTTCTTGAGATTTTTCTTACGTATTCAAAGAAACTTTTCTCTCAACCACCATTGTAAGTACTAAATTATATGTTTAATTATGAATGCATATCACAATCTTGCAACTATGAGAGGCTAAAACCTCCATAGCTAGGTTTGTGGGAACCATGATGGATTAACGAGCTAGGAATACACAAATGTCATTCAAAACCAATGTAAAATGTTTGTATTGTATTCTCTTCAGCTTCAAACGTTTCTTAATAGTGTACAACGCTAGGACTTGCCCGAATTCTTTACTTGCTTGAGCTTGGCGAGGTAGAGATTAGGAAAAGAGAATTACAACAAAGCCTTGATCCTGATGATCATTATATTAATTTGAGTTGTGGTCGTACGATAGTTAAATTTGAAACATATTGATAATGGTTAGTTTGAAACCGCTCATGAGACCTGACCCGGTGATTGAGTATAGTCATCTAATAGGGACAAACCAGCTATTTGGATGAACCCTAGTTATCAATTCTATGAGTAAGCATTGGTATTGATAACGTGTGTATACCCGAAGTATTTATGAACCCATGGGGAACACAAACCCTAGTTATTCTTAATTCTTGATTTAAATCATAATTTCAATCATTGTTTTCTTAAAACCCCCAAATTGGAGTAACTAACCAACAAGTTCACTCACCGCTATTAGTCTAGATCTTCCATATTCCCTGTGGGTTCGAGCCCAATCTCTTTGTTGGGTTATTTATTGACAACATCCGCTTCACACTTCAGTAGGAGGTGTGAGTTTGAGCGTTATCAAAAAGTGGCACCATTGCCGGGGAATACGGCTAAGACTAGATTAACTGCTTGTATTTGACTTTTGGTAGTTATTTCCTGAATGACGTTTTCTTTTTGTTTGTGACATCCACAGGTTGTTTCTCGGTGAATGCCAAGCACTCGAAGTAGTGGAAATCCCCTGATTCCATTGAATCTGAACTTGAACAAACACTACGTAGAATGGAGAACCGGGAGCAGAGAGATGCCCGTATAGATGAAGAAGCTAGGCAAGACGAGCTAGCTCGAAAAGCTGGACTTCAGGATGCGGTGGATACTAGAGACAAGGATGTTAACGCTGGTCGACATGGGCGGGGCAACAGAGGTCATAGATTTTCCCCTTAGTTCTTCGGTGATGAGGACCTAGAGATTGATGAAGTTGGGTCAACTGGAGAAATTGTACCACCACCACTACTCGCTGGGGCCAAATTTGACATCACGAGCACCATGATTCAACTGTTAAATATGAAAGGGGTGTTTAATGGTCATGCAACAAATGATGCCAACCTGTACCTAATGAACTTTGTGGGAATATGCAAGGTGCATAGGCTTCTTGGAATTAGCCAAGATGCCATCAGACTCAGACTTTTTCCCTTTTCTCTATCGGGGGAAGCCACTTTATGGTTATCGGAGTTACCCAATGACTCCATAACTAATTGGAGGGAACTCAAGCAAGCTTTTTTAGAGGGATTCTTTACCCTCTCCAGAATGCTGCAGCTCAAGGATGAAATTTATAATTTTCGAAAACTTAAAACCGAGACACTTCATGAAATCTGGTTGAGGTTCAAGAGAAGTTGACTAAGTGCCCAAACCATAAAATTTCAGATGACAGTTTGTTGGAAATTTTGTACAGGTCTTTGAACAATAGTACCAAAGTTGTAGCAGACATAGTGGCGGGAGGAGCATTGATGGTCACACCTGGGAGCAAGCTGCTACTATTCTTGACAGGGTGACAAAAACAAACAGGGTATGGCATACCCAAGAGGTAGACACAGTGGCCGATACATATGCTATTGGTTTGACTGTAGGCCAACATAGGAAAGAAGAAGAAAGTGATCAGGAGTTGGCTCATATGCGCACATGTTGAATTTGCTTACTAAGCACATTATGAGAGCTGGAGCCAAAAAGCTAAACGCAGTAGGGACACAAGGACAGGAGCTGGGGCAGACCACTCTGATTTCGATGAGGAGGCAAACTTCCTAGACAGCCAGGTGGCGGGTTTCCGAGCCAACGCCCAAGAATCTGGACAAGACACTTGGAGCCAAGGTTCTGAAAACCAAGGTCGGAACCAGTAAAGGGATAACTACAACCGGAATGGGTATAGAGACAGAAGCCAAGGTCATGAGTGCAAAGGAGACTGGAGAAGGAATGCTGGCTATCTCAACGACCGAGCTGGAGTCTATGTGCCTCCCAATGCACGAGAGGGGGGAGACTGGACAATCAAATCTAGAGAGCATGATGGTTGAGATGTTGAAAAAGGTAAAGTCCACTGATGATCAGTTGAAGGAAATCCGTGGTGATATATCGAGCATGGGTCAGAGAGTGGAGTCCCACTTGACAACTATCAAGAAAATTGAATAGTAGCTAGGGAAATTGTCAGCATCACAGAACCCTAGACAAAAGGGTACACTCCTTAGCAACATAGTCTAGAACCCAAAGAATGATGGCCATTGCATGGCTGTGATGACTAGGAGTGGTAAGACCACAGTTGACCCCCCTCTACCGGTTGTAGTTGAATGGAAGAAAGAGAGCGTGATTGAAGATGATGACAATAGTGCTGAGACGGAATGTGCTGAGAATGGTGAGTTGCTTGAGGCCCTAAATGGTGAAAAGGGTCTGAAGTTGAACAAGGCGCAACACAAATTTACAAGGCTATCCCATGACCACCACCAACGTTACCCAGAGATTGAAGAAGAAGGCAGAGAATGGTAAGTTCCAGAAATTCCTATCAATTCTTAAACAATTATCTGTGAACATAACATTGGTTGAGGCATTGGAACAAATGTCGGGATATATGCTAAGTTCATGAAGGACCTTGTGACAAAGAAGAGGTCCGTGAGTTATGAGCATGTAGATAATGTACATCATTGTAGTGCCATAACTACAAGGATCCTAGCCTAAAAAAAGGAATATCCAGGTGCTTTCACTATCCCTTGCACAATTGGCGATGTTGAGTTCGCAAGGGCACTCTGTGATCTGGGAGCAAACATCAATCTGATGCCATTAGTAGTGCTTAAGCAATTGGGCTTGGGAACCCCCACACCGACTATCATGCGGCTACTGATGGCCGACATAACTGTGAAAAAGCTAGTGGGGATCCTTTTAGATGTGCTTGTTCAAGTAGACAGATTCATATTCCCAGCAGACTTTGTGATCCTAGATTGCGAGGTTGATTATGAGGTCCCTATCATTTTGGGGCAACCATTCCTTGCTACTGGGAGGGCCTTAATAGATGTGGAGGCTGGCCAACTGAAGTTCAGACTGAATAAAGAAGAGGTCACTTTCAACATTTGTCGGTCAATGCAGCAATGGAAGGAATATAGTGTAGTCTCAGCGATAGAGGATGAATCTGAGTTCCTTGACGAAGTTTGAGTAGTCAAGAGACTTGTGTCATGCCATGACGTTAAATCAAGCGCTTCTTGGGAGGCAACCAAAGTGGTGTCTTGGTGAATTCTGAGTAACCGGGCCACCTGCGTCGTGTCGCAATATTAAATCAAGCGCTTCTTGGGAGGCAACCCAAGTGACTTAACTAATATGTGTTTAGTGTGTAGGGAAAACAAAAATAGATGGCAGAAAAACCGCTGAAAAAGCATGTGCTACGGTTCTCAGTACGACCCATGAGAGGGTTGTACGAGTCATAGCACGAGTCATGGTGAGGATTAGAGATGTGCTTCAGTGCAGAAGTTCAGAGTACGGTTGGTCCTACAACTTACAACTTAAGTGTATGGATTGCAGTACTAATTGTGCCTGTGAACTATGCAAGGCATGGACCACAATGAATAGAAAAGACCTACGGGTCATAGTATGAACTGTACCCGCATGGTATGAGTCGTAAGATGAACTTGTAGGTCCACAAGTAAGTTTTCTAAATCTCTACATTACGGGTCCAAGGGATGAGTTTTGGGGCCTTCCTACGACTCATCGTACGAGTCATGATGGGTCAAAATTCATGAAATTACCCGACTCAGCCCAGATTTTTAAAATCTGACCTCTAACTTATTTAAACTCAAACCCAAAGGTACCCTTCCCGCACGCACTCAAAACCAAAGTCACGAACAACACCCATGACTCCCTCACAACCATAACTCAAAAATCAAAGAAGAAATCGGGCAACTTTTTGCTCAAAACAGCTTCATACAACCCTAAGTTCCGATTCCCAGTCGAAGTAAGCAACATAAAATAAATATATTGCTTTGAAATAGATTAAACTTGTGTGCTTGATGTAATAATGAAAAAAAACCTGCGAGTCTGATTTGTTGCTTGAAAAATTCAAAATAGACAATGACCAGGGGCGTGATTAAACTACGAACAATTGGGAAAGAGACTTGAAATCGACGAACTTGCACATTGCACTAGCAAAATGAGTTACAGGTAGGGATTAAGAAGGGGAGGAATGAGTAGCTTTAAAAACAAGTTAAAACATATGCCTAGACTTGGGGAAATCTGAGTACCCAAAAACTTAAAATGGAAACCCCTATAACTGGACAAAAATCAAGGCAGGGACAGGCTTCACAAGCCTCCTATGACTCGTGGTTGATACTACCACTCGTAGGATGGCTCGTTGGGACTGTCCCAAGCTCAATTAGAAAAGACCTCAAGTATGAGTTCTAGTACGGCTCGTGGTTTGCTACTATAACTCATACTAGGTATTCGTACCAAAAACCAGGAAAGGGTCAAGTCCATAAGTGATAGTATGATCCTTCCTATGGCTCGTGGAATCGACCTACTGGTTGTACCATGAGTCATGGAAAAATATAGAGAAATTGTTGTTAAAAAGGCACCATCATACGACTCATGGTATGGATCATACCTTCATGGTACGGATCATACCTTCATGGTACGAGTCGTACATAGGAGTCGTAACGTTCACCAGAGATAACATGGGTCTCTATACAAGTCGAATCTCCAAGGTACAACCCATACTGTTGACTAGTGGCAATTTACAGAGGAACTTACTTCTTGATTTTCTTTCTTAGATATGGAATTCTAACTCTCTTTTTCTACAGGTACAATGATAGTCAAGCGCAAGCAACCAAAGAAACTTCCCTGAGGACACTACATGATGGAACCTCTGAGTTTGATCAAGCAAGCAGCTCCCCTAATGGTTCGGTAGAAGAGTATAGGATCGATACATCAGACACCAATAGGACCCAAACCACTAGGGAAAAGGCCAAAGCCCAAGCCGTTGCAACTACTTCCATGTCCACCGAAGCCCCCCAGCCTAAAGAGGGAGCTAAGGAAGGAAATCAGGAGTCAGGCAGCAACTCTAATGCAAAAGTAGGGTCTGAGGAGACCCATCTGGAGAGGCAAGTGGCAGTGTTGAGTCAAAGGAAGAGGCTCCTAACGCTGAGCAGGAGAAAATTTCGTCTAAGGAGAATCGCACTATCCGATGGAGAGTGCCAGGAGCGCAGGAGATCTATGAGCAGGGCATTGCTCTCACTGTCAAAACAAACCTAGCTGGAGCATCCAGGAAGAACCGCAGATCCTCATGAACTCATTGAACAAAGTAGAGAAGATGAAGCAGATATTCAGTTTCTATGGATTTGAATGGATGGATAAGACTCCGAGCCAGTATACTTCAGATATAGTCCATGAGTTCTACACCAACTACTTGGAGACCATGGAGGATAAGGCCAAAAAGGGGCAGAAAGTGAAAGACCAGCCCAAACTGGAAAGTGTCATGGTCAGGGGTCAAGAGGTCGACATATCCTAGCACACTATCTCTTGGATCCTATATGGGCCACAGTTCATGCCTCCACATGTCACGCTAGAATATGAATACCAAGTGGAGGCAACGAAACAAATTAGGCAGCTGGGTTTTGAGGAAAGAAAGAGGCAGCTGCCATGGTTGGCGGGTGTTATTGCTGAGGATAAAGAGGCAGCAGAGTGGGTCACTGGTGGAAAGAAGGTTACCAAAAATTCACTCAACTTCATAGAAAAAGCCTGTTGGACATTAGTGCACCACCAATTAGCACCAACAGTCAATGAAAACACCC
>JACEIK010014327.1:11942-21970 GCA_018107945.1 Datura stramonium | reverse complement strand
AGCTCGGATTGTCGAGCCAAAGTAGCCATGATGGGATATCAATTTCATGAGGTGTATGAGTATTATTCGAGGACGAACAAGATTTTAAGTGTGGGGTAGGGTACCAATTGATTGTCATACATTTGTCTTAGGAAAATGCCAACAAGCCATCCTACGAGTCGTAGTATGAAATCACGAGTCATAGGAAGGCTTGTGAAGCTGTCCTTGCCTTTGTTCATTTCAGTTCTGCGGGTACGTTAAATTTGTGTTAGGATCATACTACGACTCGTAGGAAGTCTTGTGAAGCTGTCCTTGCCTTTGTTCATGTCATTTTTGTAGGTACATTAAATTTGTGTTGGGTACTCAGAATTTCCCAATTTTAGGCATGCATTTTTCACATTTTTCAACTACCCAGTCCTCCCTTTTTGATTCACAACCCGTAACTCAGTCTGTATCAGTTTTATTTTGATTCTAAGCATGTCCAAATTCCTACCCAATCAACATAGTCATATTGCAAATTTTTGATCATTATCCTCATCTATTTTCATGCATTTTAAGGACTCCAGTTGTTAAAAAAATTCATACAAGCATGAAGGTCTTTTTACCCGGCTCAAAGCATAGTTACTTGATTTTTTTGCAATATCTTGCTCACTTCGTGCATGTTTCAGTGACTAGGGTTGGAACTCGATTTGAATAGAGTTAATCAAGCACAGATTTTGCTCAATCGATCTTTGTTCTTAAGTGATGGGTGTGAGGGAGTCGTGGGAGGTTTTCGTGAGTTCAAGTTTTGAATGCATGGGAGAAGAGTCCGAGTGATTTGGGATTTTTAGGGAAAATTTTAAAAAATTTAGGTCAAGTTGGGTCGACTTAAGTAATTTGGCCCGTCACGATTGATGTGCTGTGAGATTACAACACCTTCAATGCTCAAAACTAAGAAAATAGCATGGACTTAGGTATGTTTATGTGGATATAAGGAACTTTTCCTTTGGTTACATGATAAATTGGTGTTGGAGTAAAAATGTGCAAAAGATAGCCTGAAAGTGTACAAAATAGGCTCAACTCATAGTTCACAGTACGAGCCGTAGGAAGGTTCTACGAGTCATACTGCTGGTCGTAAGAAGTTTCAGAAGGCTAAGGATGAAGAGGTGCATCATACAATTCTCAGTATGAGTCGTACAAAGCTTGTCCTGTTGTGATGAAGAAGTCGTGAAAAGATTTAGAAGATTTGCACAAGAGGCTGACTCCTGCTACGGATAGACAGTACGAGTCATGGAATAAAGGTACGAGTCGTACCATAACACTCGTGAAGAACTTCAGAAAAATTGCAAAGTCTCAGAGACAAGCCACATAAGCATAGTCCGAATTGTGGAAGAATGTACGAGTCATACCAGGATCCAACACTTAGCCAAATTTCAGCCAGCCAACTGACATACGAGAAGTAGGTATGATCCGTACCTACCTGCTATGGATCGTAGGATGGGTTGTGCTGCAGGCGGCTTCAGTTATGGAAATTCACCCTGTTAGCCTAGGAAAAGGATTTTTATGTCTGTATAAATATGTTTTATGTTTTATTTTCATAGGGAGAGGTGACGAGAGGAGACTAGAGGCAATTAGGAGTGATTAGAATTGATTAGAAACGAAATTAAGGAATCTTAGACGTGAGGATTGAGTTGTTCAACTTGTGATCAACCTTTTCTTGATCTTCATATTGTTCTTAAGGATTTTGTTGATTAATACAAAGAAGTTTTTCTCTCATCTATAATTGTAAGTATTGATTTATGTATTTAAACATGAATGCAAATCACAATCTTGTAGCTATGAGAGGCTAAAAACTCCATAGCTAGGGTTGTGGGAACCATGGTGGATTAACAAGCTAGGGTTACATAAACGTCATTCAAAACCAATGCAAAACACTTGTATTGTATTCTCTTCATGCTTAAATGTTTCTTAACGATGTACAATCTTAGGGCATGCCCAAATTCTTTACTTGCTTGGGTCTAGGGAGGTAGAGATTAGGAAAAGAGAACTACAACAAAGCCTTGATCTTGATGATCATTGTATTAACTTAAGTTGTGGTCGCAGGATAGTTAAATTTGGAACATATTGATAACAGTTAATTTGCAATCGCTCATGAGACTTGGTCTGGTGATTGAGTATGGTCATTCAATAGGGACTAGTCGGTCATTTGAATGAACCTAAGTTATCAGTTCTACAAGTAAGCATTGGTGATGATCACGTATGTATACCCGAAGTAGTTATGAACCCATGGGGAACACAAAACCCTATTTATCTTTCACTCTTGATTTCAACTAAAGTTTTAATTGTGTTTTTAATTATAGTTTTCTTTAGAACCCCCCCTCTTTTTGGAGTAACTACCTAACAAGTTCACTTATCGGCTTTAGTCTAGCTCTTCCCTATTCCCTGTGGGTCGACCCCAACCTCTTTGTTGGGTTCTTTATTGACAATGTCCGCTTCATACTTCGATAGGAGGTATGGTTTCAGAGATATCAATGATTAGTACCACCAGTGTCTCGTATAAGAGGTTTAAGAAAATTTACTTGTGGACCTACGAGCATATCATACAACTCGTATCCTGAAGGTACAAATCGTACCATGACTCATAGGTCACTTTGAACTCGAGTTCCATACTTTGCATAGTTCATAACTATAGTGAGTACTACGACCCATACAATGGAGTTACGAGTCATAGGAACAATTGTACCATGAACTCATGCACTAGGACATATCTCTTCTTCTCACCATGACTCAACCTACGACCCATACAATGCTCTTACGAGTCATACTGATGCTCGTAGTACTAGTCTGTACTGCAATATTTTCTGCATCCTATTTTTGTTTCACCTACACACTGAGCACACATAAGTCAATAAACTTGGGTTGCCTACCAAGAAACACTTGATTTAATGCCATGGCATGACACAGGTGGTTTAGTTACCCAGACTTCACCAAACCACCTCATGGGTTGCCTCCCAAGAAGCACCTGATTTGACATCACGACACGACGCAAGTCTCTTGACTACTCAGACTTCGTCAAGAAACTCAGACTCATCCTCGATTGTTGAGACCACTCTAAAATCATTTGGATGTTTCATTGACCGGCACACATTGAAAGTGACCTCCTCTTTATTAAGCCTAAATTTCAGTTGGCCAGCCTCCACATCTACTAACACCCTCCCAGTGGCAAGGAATGGTTGTCACTAAATGATGGGGGCCTCTAAGTTAACCTCGCAATCAAGGATCATGAAGTACACTGGGAATATGAGTCTGTCCACCTTGACAAGCACATCAAACAGGATCCCCATAGGCTTCTTCATAGTTCGATCAGCCATCAATAGCCATATAGTAGTCAGTGTGGGGGCTTCCAAGCCCAGCTGCTTGAACACAGCTAATGGCATCAGATTGATGCTTGCTCACAAGTCGCAAAATGCCTTTGCAAACTCAACGTCACCAATAGTACATGGGATGGTGAAGGCACCTGGATCCTCCTTTTTTTAGCAAAGGACCCGTGAGGCTATGACACTATAATGATGCAAGTTACCTATGGGCTCATAGCTCACAGACCTTTTCTTGGTAACAAGGTACTTCATAAACTTGGCGTATCCAGGCATCTGCTCCAATACCTCAACCAGTGGTATGTTTATAGATAATTGTTTAAGCATGGATAGAAATTTATGAAACTTACCATCATCTACCTTTTTCTTCATTCTTTGAGGGAACAACGACGGTGGTCGCGGGATAGCTTTATAGATCTGTGTGGCCCCTTGTTTCTTTCCTTGTTCAGCTTCAGGCTCCTTCTCAACAACTGGAGGCTCAGTCAACTCAACTTCTTCCTTAAGATCTTGCTCAGCAACCTCCTTATCCTCATTAATTATGCTCTCTTTCTTCCTTTGTATTTCAACTACAACCGCTAGAGGGGGATCAACTGTGGTCTTTTCACTCCTAGTCATCACAGCCATATAGTGACTCTCATTTTTAAAATTTTAGATTGTGTTGCTAGGTAGTGTTCCCTTTTACTTAGGGTTCAAGGATGCCGACAGTTGACCTAGCTGCTGCTCTATTTGTGTCACGGCCCGAACATAGACCCCGATCATAACACGAGACAAGGAGCCCTGAGAGACTCCAAGTTGACCCATGGAATGAACATTCATCTAACTTCATATTACTTAAGGCGAAATACATAACATATCAACATATCGGAAGCATGAGCATAACATAGCATAGCATGATAATTGGTACAGACTAAATACATAACAACGGAGTACTACATATAGTCTGAAAGCCTCTAACGTAACAGATGGGTTGATGGGACAACATCCCCAACTAACCCAGCAACTGAAACTAAAAGAAACCATCAATGTCTAATCAAATGGTCCTCGGAGAATGAGGACTCACCAATAAGCTGGATGTGAGACTCCGTAACAAGCTAATGGCGATGCTGGATATGAACATAGGAGCTTGTATCATAAAATGATACAGCATAGAGCATGCGGTCAGAACATGGAATGTACCGAATATGCAAGGTAAGTAAAATAGAAATTTAAAAATACATAAAAGCTCATAAATTATCATAAGAGAAGTACATCATGCTCTTATTATAAGTATCATAAGATAACATAAGGCTCAAGGTTTTTAAATCATTCATAAACCATTAATTATCATGATCATGAAAGAAACTTTATCAAATTATCACTTGAGCTAATAACATAAACATAACAATGCATAAAACATGCGGAACAATAGGAGGACTCGTCATAACCGACACCATCATGGTAGAGCCTTACATGATGCTCCAACTATCTCACTCAAGTGGGCAGAGTCGCCCCTGGCTTGCCAAGCGAGGGATGTGCATTATGTGATATCACAAAAGAGGGGATCATTATCAGTGTAATGTATCATTATAAACCCACAATGGCACATGGTTATGAGACACTGGCATAGTCCTTTGAACGCTGGGCTGCTCAGTGCTAGACACGGCTCCCAAAAACATGCACATTAGGCTCATGTATAAATCAATAACATCATTCATCAAGATTCATGGATAAATAAATATTTATCATTCATTGATCCCCATTAAAAACATGATTAACTAAGAATCAAAGGCCCTTTAGTCATCCAACATTATAAATCGATATATCATGAGATCCATTTCATAAATTGTAAATCATTCTTCAATATATGGGCATTGGCCAATACTTTACCACGCTTGGAAATACTCAATTCATTGGAAAACATGAAAACATGGACTTCCCTCAGATGGTGTTGTACCCTCAGTAGATGGAGGCGGCACAATCGAGAGAGGGGGACGCCAAGAGGGACATGACCGATGACCACAGATTCTCACAGCCAAGGTCAGGTCAACACCGACAACAGATCCACCAGAGATCATCAGCCCCGACATTTTCAGCATTGAGTGTTCCATCCAAGCCTAGACACAATCAGAGAGGATGAGCATCAGGTTCGAGGGGTCAGAGTAGCAGACTCGCAGATTCTAGCATCCTAGCTTGTCGCAGATGTGGTCGGGGGCACACAGGCCATTGCTTGACAGCTCAGGTGCTTGTTTTAGGTGTGGGAAGACCTGACACAAGCTTAGAGATTGTCTAGCAGTGAGACAGGATCAGGTTGGGGGCCGAAGCCTAGCTTCTAGTTCAGCCGCCCCTCCCGCATGCTCAGCACATCACGGGGGCATCTACTAGCACAACTGGGGGTCAACAACAGAATAGATTCTATGCCCTTGCTTTGCGTCAGGAGTAGGAGACTTCACCAGATGTGGTTACTGTATGTTACAAGTGTTTCACCTTGATGTTTATGCTTTGTTAGATCCAGGGACTACCTTGTCTTTTGTGACACCTTATATTGCTAGTAGCTTTGGAGTTAGTCGAAACCCTATCAGAGCCATTTTCAATTTCTACCCCTGTTGGTGATTTGTTTGTAGCTAGGCAGGTGTATAGATGATGTCCGATCACTATATTGCATAAAGTCACCTCTACAGACCTTGTAGAGTTAGCCATGACTGAATTTGATATTATTCTTGGCATGGATTGGTTATATGCGTGTTATGCTTCCGTTAATTGTAGAACCCATATGGTGAAGTTTTAGTTTTCGGGTGAGGCAGTCTTGGAGTGGAAGGGTAGTTCGACAGTGCCTGTAGGTCCATTTATTTCCTATCTTAAGGCCAGGAAGATGATTGCCAAGGGTTGTATGTATCATCTAGTTAGGGTTAAGGATGTTGAGTCAGAGACCCCGACTATTTAGTCAGTATCTGTATTGCGTGAGTACCCATAAGTATTCCCTGATGACTTACCAGGTGTTCCTCCCGAGAGGAAAATTAATTTTGGTATTGACCTTCTTCCCGACATGCAACCTATATCTATTCCTCCCTACTGAATGGATCTAGCCGAGCTAAAAGATTTGAAAGAGCAGTTGAAGGACTTGTTAGATAAGGGTTTCATTAGACCGAGCAAGTCCCCATGGGGTACACCAGTTCTCTCTGTCTGAAGAAAGATGGTTCTTTTCGCATGTGTATTGATAATCGGCAATTGAACAAAGTCATCGTCAAGAACCGATATCCTCTTCCTAAGATTGATGATTTATTTGACCAGCTTCAGGGTGCTAAATTTTTCTCAAAGATAGATCTTCGGTCCGAGTACCATCAACTTAGAGTTTGAGATTGTGACATCCCGAAGACAGCCTTTAGGATGCGGTATAGTCATTATGAGTTTGTAGTTATGTATTTTGGACTAACGAATGCTCCTACAACTTTCATGGACTTGATGAACAGGATGTTTAAGCCATACTTGGATATGTTCATGATTGTGTTTATTGATGACATCCTGATATACTCTTGGAGTGAGGAGGAACATGCCTCTCATTTAAGAATAGTACTTTAGACTCTTAAGGATTGCCACTTGTATGCCAAATTCAACAAGTGCGAGTTTTGGTTGAGCTCTATAGCATTTTTGAGCCATGTGGTATCAAGTGAGGGTATAAAGGTGGATTCTCCAAAAATCGAGGCAGTGAAGAATTGGCCGAGACCAGTGAATCCTTAAGATATTTGGAGTTTCTTGGGTATAGCTGGCTATTATTAAAGATTTGTTAAGGTTTTATCATCTATTGTAGCACCTTTGACCAAATTGACTCAGAAGAAGGTGAAGTTCCAATGGTTGAGGCTTGCGAGAAGAGCTTTCAAGAGTTGAAGGCTCGAAATACTTCTGCACTGGTGTTAACTCTACCGAAGGGTACCGATGGGTTCGTGGTGTATTGTGATGCTTCAAGGATCGGACTTAGGTGTGTGTTGATGCAGTACGAGAAAGTTATAGCATACGCCTCTAAACAGCTGAAAGTTCATGAGAAGAATTACCCGACCCATTATCTTGAATTGGCCACAGTGGTATTCGCCTTGAAGATATGGTGATATTATTTGTACGGGGTCCACGTGGATGTATTTACGGACCACAAGAGCTTACAATATGTGTTCACGTAGAAAGATCTCAATCTTTGGCAAAGGAGGTGGTTGAACTCAAGGACTACGATATGAGTGTCCTTTACCATCCGGGTAAGGCTAATGTAGTAGCGGACACACTTAGTAGACTCTCTATGGAGAGTGTGTCCCATGTGGATGAGGGGAAGAAGGGCCCAGTGAGAGATGTACATCGACTTTGAAGGTTGGGAGTTAGGTTGATTGACTCAACTGATGGCGGTGTTGTTGTGTAGAACGGATCAGAATTGTCCTTGGTAACTGATGTGAAAGCTAGACAAGATGAGGACTCAATTTTGGTTAAGTTGAAGGAAGTCATTCAAATTCAGAAGGTGGAGGTCTTCTCCCAAGGGGGAGATGGTGTGCTTCGGTACCAGGGTCGCCTATGTGTTTCGGATGTCCGATGATTTGAGGAACCAGATGTTGCATGAGGCTCATGGATCCAGGTATTCTATCCATCCGGGTGCCACCAAGATCTACCGTGACTTACGAGAAATCTATTGGTGGAATGATATGAAGAAGGATATTGCAGAATTCGTAGCCACGTGTTCGAATTATCAACAAGTAAAGGTTGAGCAACACAGACCTGGAGGTGTTCTTTAAGATATCAGCATTCTTACTTGGAGGTGGGAAGAAATTAATATGGATTTCATCACAGGTTTACCTCGTACTCGTCAACAATATGACTCCATTTGGGTTGTGGTAGATAGGTTGACCAAGGCTACTCATTTTATACCGGTCAAGACCATGAATTCAGCGGAGGATTATGTTAAGCTATATATCTAGGAGCTAGTCCAATTGCATGGAGTGCCCATATCTATCATTTCAGACAGAGGTAATCAATTTACCTCACTGTTTTGGAAGTCATATAAAAAAGGACTAGGTACGAGTTAAGCTCAGCACAACATTCAACCCGCAAATGGATGGTCAAGCGGAGCGGACAATCCAGACCCTCGAGGACATGTTGAGAGCATGCGTAATTGACTTTAGGGGTAGATGGGATGAGCATTTGCCACTAATCGAGTTTTCCTACAATAATAGCTATCATTCCAGTATCAAGATGGAACTGTTCGAGGCTCTTTATGGGCGGAGGTGTAGGTCTCCCATTTGATAGTTTGAGGTTGGCGAAGAGGCTATGATAGGACTAGATTCGGTTCACGAGGCTATGGAGAAGGTTCAATTGATAAGGGACCAATTGAAAACTGCCCAGAGTCTCCAAAAGTCCTATGCTGACGTGAGAAGAAGAGAATTAGAATTTGAAGTCGATGACTGGGTAATTTTGAGGGTGTCTCCCATGAAGGGAGTGATGAGGTTTAGGAAGAAAGGGAAACTTAGTCCCTGCTATGTCAGCCCATACCAGATAGTGAGATGTGTTGTCAAGGTGGCTTATAAGTTGGAGTTGCCTTCAGAATTAGCTTCTGCGCATCCTGTATTCCATGTGTCGCTCTTGAAGAAGTGTTTGGGTGATCCATCTATAGTTGTCCCGATGGACAATGTTGGTGTGAAAGACAACCTCAGTTATGAGGAGGTTCCGGTCGAAATACTAGATCATCAGGTTCGAAGGCTAAGCAACAAGGAAGTAGCTTCTGTTAAAGTGTTATGGAGCAATCAGCATGTTGAAGGAGATACTGGGAGGCCGAAGCAGATATGATGGCTAGATACCCATATTTATTCTCTACCGGCTCAATTTCAGCTTGAGGTATCAGTTTTTCACTCAGGCTCTATTTAGTTTTCATGTTTAGTTCATGTATGCAAGTTTTTTTATGTATGTGAAAGTATGTACGATTCGTGAATTCAGTTCAACTGTGTAGCTTGAATCGAAGCTAGTCATTCCGTCAGTTTTCGATTTAAATAATTAGTATTTGAATATGATAATTGCATATCTCTGCTTTTCTGTGTGTTTTCCAACATTTGAGGATGAATGTCCCTAATGGGGAGATATTGTTATACCCCATAAGCCCAAAGATCAGACCCAGGAGCTGAAATGGAGAAAAGTTTAAAAACTGGCACCAGGCACAAAACGAGTCATTAGATGACTCATTGGTATAGCTCACGAGTCGTGATGTAACTCATGGGGAGTCAAGTGAGGAGTTTGGAAAATTTGGGAAAAAAGATTCCCACGGACGTGACAATGACTCGTGGTCAGGCCCCACGAGTCGTTAAGTCAGTCGTGGGGTGAGTAAGGAAAGAAAAGAGAAGAAGGAATGCAGTGTACTCGATGGGAAGACCCCATGAGTCATGGTCAGTCTCCATGATTCGTGGGGTGTGTCGTGGTCAGCTGGTTGAGAAAATAATGGGCATGGAGGCAGTGTACATAACGGGTGGTGACCACGAGTCATAGTAACTAGTAACGAGTCGTGAGGTTTCCTGTTAAGAGTCCAGGAGACCTATTGAGCAGTGTACCTCATGGATGACTCCACGAGTCGTGACCTGTGACGACGAGTCGCTGGGACCACTGATCTTGGGCATAATTACATGCCAAAGTGATACTTTATAACTTAGTTTTGTCTTGTTTATGTATTTAATTATGTACATTTTCATGCCTTTTTATATA
>JACEIK010014320.1:0-22028 GCA_018107945.1 Datura stramonium | reverse complement strand
TTAATACAATGATCATCAAGATCAAGGCTCCGTTGTAATTCTCTTTTCCTAATCTCTACCTCTTCGACCAAAGCAAGTAAAGAATTCAAGCACTTCCTAACGTTGCGCACCGCTAAGAATCATTAGAGATGAAGAGAATACAATATAAGCGCTTAGTATTGATTTTAGAATCACTTTGTTCTAACCCTAGTTCGTTAATTCACCATGGTTCCCACAACCCTAGCTATGGAGGTTTTATCCTCTCATAGTTGCAAGGTTGTGAATTATGTTTATGATTGCAAACATAAGACAATACTTACAAAGATGATTGAGAAAAATGATTTCCTTCAATTAATCCACGAAATCTGGAATAACAAGTAGCAAGAACAATATGAATTCAAGAAAAGGTTGACCACAAGGTCGAACCAACTCAATTCTCTCTTTCAATGATGTAAAATTGCTTACTATAATGTTTTTCTACTAAAGTTAAGTCTATTCGTCGTCCTCTACGAAAAATAAAACATAAAAAGTATTTATAGAGACACAAGAATCCTTTTCCTAAACTAACAGGACTGCTTTCCATATCTGTAGCTGACATTGTCACGGGTCCACCTACGACTCGTAGGGGCTTCTCACGGACCGTGGAATCTACTCGTGGCTTAAAGCGTTGGCTGAATTTCGGCTAAGTATTGGGCCAAGGTACAATTCGTACCTACATCCTATGACTCGTACATTGCACCCGTGGCTTGATCCTGGTACTTTAAACTTTTTTTTAGCGTCAATAGTGGTATAAATCCACAACACATCAACACCCTCAACTTAAGACTTTTTCATGTCCTCAGGCAAAGAAAAAGAAAACTAAACACGATGTTCAACTAGAAAATAAACTTAAGATACTACAGCCAAAACTCAAACAAATTTGTGCACTCTATACACAAACTCTACTGACCCTTCCTCCTGAAATATCATCAGCTAATGTATTGCAAGAAACATCAGAACATCATATACAGGGATCACACATGTCATCTAACTATAAACAAGCAATTAAGTCATCACCTATGTGTTTCACACAGACCAATGGTAAAAGCAAACATAATCCATGTACCCTCACAAAAAATGAAGTCCCCACTCTAGTATGAAGTATCAAATGAAACATGGGACTAGGCAAATGAAGCACTCTCACTCTCCCGAAAAGAGCTACTTAGTATTATGCATCGAGATACCATAGGCTTGCCCTTATTTTCTCTGCTTTGGTTTGTTAGATGGTCAAATTATGATCACTATAGGACTTGATGTGGCTTGTAATATAGGCTTGGGGATTAACATGATAAAGATGAAAGATTTTATGATCATCTCGTAACTAACCATCCTTAACCTCTACTTGAGATAACCTAGCAAGTTCTAGATCTTCAGCAACATACCACAATAAATACTAAGACCTCACTCACATGGTACATGAACTATTTTACTTCACCTGTCTGGTTCATACATGGCTTAAAAAAGACTAACTGCTTATTAATAACTAAATGACATAAAATGATCCACGAGAAATCATGCATTGTTGTCACATATACATAGAAAATTTTTAAGCTTAGGGTCAATTTTTTTTCAAAAAACAACAAAAGTAGTGTATATCCATTGGCTGAGTATTCCTAAGTTACTTTCTAATCAAACAAAAATCACGACTAAAAACAGAAATCTAACACATGCCGGTTCTACTAGATCGCATGCACAGGAAAAAGAAACATGATAAGAAAAACCCTCAGATGAAAAATCCCAAAAATACAAGTACATCACCCTTTTTTTTTAAAAAATGAGCTTAGTCCACGAGCGTAAAATATAATCAAACAAGGGAGAAGCACATACGTGGCTGCACGGACTTCACCTCTATCATCTCGCGAAGGTGGTACCTCCGCATTAGTAGTGAAATAGCGGTGGCCGGCGCACTCAATGGTGTAACAATGGGGGGAGTGGTCCCTCTCGGTGGATGTGGACGGCCTCTGCAATGCTTGGGGAGCTGAAGGTGGCTCACCAGGGTCATGGCCACTAGCAAGCTCGAGCGGGCCGTGGTGGAGCTTCCTGCTCCTCTAACTTTCTCATGAAGCTCCGTCATATGCTCATCGCGAGCCCGCATACTCTCCGCTCAAACCCGCTTGCGCTCTTTCTTCTCCTTCTTTCTCTTTTTCCTCAACCTCTCCTCACCGACATCTTCAGTAGCTCTCTTCTTTCCTTTATCTTTGGCTACAGTTGGCCCTAGTATGCTGCCAAATCAATATCCTCATCAAGCTCACGCATCCCGGGTGGGAAGAGTGAAATTTGCTATAACGATTGGTTGTCGTAAAGACAACTCAACCACTTGACTCCAAAGGGCCCCCATCTCCACATGGAGGCTAGCCGTGTCACATTGCTCCACCATCCTTATGTTAATCTGCTCTCAAAACTATCTAGGGAAGGCATTAAGAGCCTGAGCTGCTGCATCTATCTCAGTTTGACCCATGGCTTTATATTCTCCATCATTGCTGTGAATTTTGCGCTCGGCCATGGTTAATCTCTTTTAACTACGGAGGAAATCCTGCAGTACCAAGATGTACCCTACTAGAGTCTGAGTCGCTTATACTGCGCAGCAGTGTAGCTGAGGTGCTGGGAGGGCGAATTTGAATGGCCAGAAATGCATGGCCGTGTCTCGCTCTACTCCTTAGTACTAGGTACATTCACCTGTACATCCCTTGCTGGCTGAGCTGCTGGGATAGTTGTAGGCATCTTGGATGCACTTACGGAGTTCATCTCATCCCGGATAAGGCCTAATACGCAATTCTTTGGCCTCCAATCAATCTCTCATCACCCCCGTGAACTCTCGCCTCCACACTGCAGCTTGTATACAAGGCCGAGAATGGGATAGTAGTGCTTACTTCCGCTACCCGGTCTCGTATCTCTGTATCTATGATCCTCGGGATGTTAAGAGGATAGCGATACATGAGCATGCCACCAACGCCGCTACATCGGCACTCGCGTGTTATCATTGGCTGTGGGTGCTAATCGATGTCTCACCGGTGTCAAACCAAGCCTTTTCTATGAAGTTCAGTGAATTCTTTTTCACCTTCTTGCCACCTGTAACCCACTCGGCCTCGTCCTTGTTCTCGTGATCACTTTTGCTAGCCGTACAACTACCTCTGGTGCTCACCTCACCCTTTCAGACTTCTGATCTGCTTCATTGCCTCCACCACGTAATGATACTCTAGTGTTATCATTGTTGGTACAGGGCGAGTCCATATAACAGCCCGTGCAATAGTCCGATCGGATACATCTACTACTCGCCCTCAAACTAGAACACTCTCAAAAACGGGGTTGATCCTTTATCTATTGCCCCTCCTTAGCTTTCTCCTCCATTGTGACCAGATAGTTGGCGTAGAACTCCTAAAAATCTCTTTTGTGTATTGTGTAGAGGACGGCCATCCATTCTAACCCATAGAAGCTAAAAATATGCTTCATCTCCTCAACTTCGTTCAAGGAATTAGTGAGGATCCGCGGTTCTTCTTGGATGCTTCTTTTTGGTTTTGTTCTTGGCGGTGAGCGATGTCGTGTTCATATATTTCTTTAGCACCCAGCACTCTCCCTTTGCATTGTTTTATTTTCTCGCGGGGTCTCGCCATACTACTTCTTGATCCTTGCTTTTCGAATTATTCTGGGTCCCTTCTGACCCTTCCTCAGTGTTAGAGTCGATTTCCGGCCTTTGTTGTTCCTCTCTAGCTCTCTCTTCAAACTGGGGAGCTTGAGCCGATGTGGCTGATGGTTGCTTGACTTGGGGCTTTCTTGCCATTTAATAGTTACGGTTTCCATCTATGTCTGAGGTGTCTACTTGATAATCCTCGAGTGAACCACTAGGTGAATCTCCAGCCTGATCAGACTCTGAGTCCGTTTTTCATCTATCAATGTCCTGCAGGCTTGTGTTTTATGCATTGCGTTTGTATGTCATTGTACCTTGTGAGAAAAAGGTTAGCATTTTGTTTTTGAAGAAAATCAAATAGAAGAAATTCAGTAACTCATCACGGGTCCTCACTACGAGTCGTACCTCGAAGGTACGACTAATGAAATACAGTGATACCCCACATTCTTGAGTGCGACTCATACCATGAAAGTATGATCCATACCTTGAGTAAATCTGAGTAAAAAGTCCCATTTTGAATAAATTTTGGTTTTACCATGACTTCGTGGTACAACCCATAGGTTGATTCCACGAGTCGTGGAATGAGCTTCCCGGATCGATTTTCAATATAAGTGGTACAAGCACTTAAGTACAGTTACGTGGTGTCGGCTACGACGTCTTGTCTTTGCGTACCCTTTTGAATATTTTTATAATTCTTTTCTCGGTGTGCAAGTGTTTGTTTTTTACATTTTGTGAATTCTCAGATTTCCCCTAGGTCTAGCATTTGGTAAACTCCCCTTTTACACTACTTAATCCTCCCTTACCCGTAACTCCCTTTAGGTTGCTCGGGGCCAAAATTCTATAAATTGCCGGTGGGTTTCCAATCAAGTTGGTGTTTTTGCACATACCTTGGATTTTAAATCGAGACCCAATGATTCTTATGGGTTTTTGATTCCTTTAGTTCTTTCAACATTTAGAGCTTGTAATGTAAATCACTTACTTGATTGTCGATTCATAGAATGGAACTCAACTTCTAGGGCTTTGCACACTCAGTTGAAGCAAGAATTTTGTGCTTACTTTCTTGATGATGGGAAGCTATAGGTGTTGGGAAGAGGATTCTCAAGTCGTGGTTCGTGGGTTGTGAGGTGTTCGCGTGGGAGAATGGTGAGTTTTGAAGTTTAAGTAGGGAGGGCAAATTTAAAAATACGGGCCGAATGGAGTAATTTTGACCCATCCCACATTTCGTACCATGAGTCGTAGGAGAAACCTACGACTCGTCCCTTGACCCGTAGTGACTTTAACAAAAGAGAACTTACCTGGTGACCTACGAGTGCAACCTCGACTCGTGTATTAAGCTACAAATCGTAGGATGGTGGTAGGTTGGACTTTGTAGAATTTTCTATGCTTTTTCACCACCCTTTATTTGCCACGACTTGAAGGACCTCACCACGAGTCATACTGAAGATCCTATAGAAGTAGATTTTTCAGCCACCTATTTTTGTTTCCCTGCACACTTAGCACACATTAATTCACTAACATGGGTTGCCTCCCAAGCACTTGATTTAATATCGCGCACGATGTAGGTTTGGTTACTCAAATTTCACCAAATCACCACTTGGTTTGCCTCCCGGGAAAGCACCTGATTTAACGTGCGGCACGCGCAAGTCTCTTGACTACTCGGGAGTCGTCAGGTGACTCATACTCCTCCTCAAGTCTTGAGATCACACTATATTCCTTTGATTGCTTCATAGTCCAATAGATGTTGAAAGTGACCTCTTCTTTGTTTATCCTGAACTTTAATAGGCCCGCTTCCACATCCACTAGAGCTCCCAGTAGCGAGGAATGGTCACGGAATGATGGGGACCTCATAATTGAACTCGCAATCCCGAATCCACGAAGTCATTGGGAATATGAACTTATCTACCTTGACTAGCATCAACTAGGATGCCACGGTCTCTTTATTGTTAAATGGCCATGTTGCTTAGCATGTTGGTTAGTGTGGGGACTCCCAATCTTAGCTTTTTGAAGACCGCCAAGGGTATTAGATTAATGCTAGCTCCCATATCCGCAGGTGCCCTTGCAGGCTTGACATTACCAATGGTGCAAGGTAGCGTGAAGGCACCTGGGTCTTCCTTTCTCTGAGCTAAGACCCTTGTTGCTATGGCACTGCAGTGATGGACATTGTCAACTGGCTCATAGCTTACGGGTCTTTCTTCGTCACCGGGTCCTTTATGAATTTTTATATCCGGCATACGCTCTAGTGCTTAGAACGTGGTATATTCAAAGAAAGTTGTTTAAGCATTGAAAGAAATTTTTGGAACTTACCGTTATCCTCCTTTTTATTCATCCTTTGTGGGAATGGTGGCGGTGGTCTTCGGATAGCCTTTTGCACTAGAGTTGCCCCTTGATCGATGTCGCATTCCTTCGCCCCTAAGGGCCTCTTGCAACTCATCATGTAAAATTGTATCATCACCCAATCTCTTCTTCCTCAATCACGCTCCTCTTTTCTCTTTTCAACTTCAACTGGGGGACAAGAGTTAACTGCAGGTGCTTTCTCCAGTCTAACATCCTTTGCATGCGGCATCATTCTATAGAGTTAGGATAGTGTTTCTAGGAAGTGTACCCTTTTGCCTAGGGTTCATTGATGCCCACAATTGCCTAAGTTGGTGTTTTATTTGCTTGATGGCGGTGGCATGAGATTTCACTTTCTGACCCATGCTAGATAAGTCACTTTGAATTTCTTTAAGCCGATCATAAGTGGACCTCACCTTTTTCAGCATTTTGGCCATCATACTCTCCAACTTTGATTGTCCGGCCTCCCCTTCTCATGCGTTAGGAGGCACATAGACTCCAGCCCGATCATTGCGATATCCGTAATTTCTTCTCCATTCTCCCTCTCATTCACAACCACGGATCCTATCTCTGAACCCGTTCTTGTTGTAGTTGTCTCTATATTGGTTCGATCTTGATTTCAGAACGTTTGCCAATTGTCTTGTCCAGACGCTTGGGTGTTTGCTCGGAAATCCGCCACTTATTTATCTAGGAAGTTTTCCTCTTCATCCGAATCAGAGTGATCTGCTCCTTCTACTCCTTTCCTTGAGTTCCCAATGCATTTACCTTTTTTTCTCTTGCTCCCATGATATTCTTTGTCGGCAAATCCAATGATGTGCGCATGAGCCAACTCCTGATCGCGTTCTTCCTCCTTCTTTCGTTGGTCCGCAGTCAAACCAATAGCATATGTACCTGCCACTGCATCAGCCTCCCTTATGTGCCAGGCCTTATTGTCTTTGTCACCCTGTCAAGGAGAGTAGGCTAGCTTGCTCCCGGGTGTGACTCATCAATGCTCCTCCGGCCACCGTGTACGCTATAGCCTTGGTGATGTATTAAGAGACCTGTAAAGATTTCCAACAAACTGTCATCTGGGATTTTATGGTTCCGGGCATGACCAGCTTCTTTTGAACCTCAACGGGTTTCATGAAGTGCCTCGGTCTTAATTTCTTAGGAAATTATAGATCTCGTCTTTAGCGTAACGTCCTTGATGGGAAAAATCTCTCCAAGAAGGCTTGTTTAAGCTCCTCCAATTGGTTATGGAGTCATTAGGAAACTCCGATAACCACCAAGTAGCTTTCCCCTGATAGAGAGAAAGGAAAGTCGAGTCGTATGGCATCTGGATTGCCAGAGACGCTTTTGTATGCCTTGCATATTTCTATGAAGTTCATCAAGTGCAGGTTGGCGTCATACGCTGCGTGGCCACTGAAAACCCCTTTTATGTTTATCAATTGAATCATGGTGCTCTTAATGTCAAATTTGGCCCCAGCAGGGTGGTGGTGGTACAATTGCTCCTAGTTGACCCAACTTACCGTGTCAATGCGGGCCCTCGTCATCCGGCAGGGGAAAATCTGCGAGCTCGGTTGCCCCTCCCATGTTGTCCAGCGTTTACCACCTCATCTCTGTCATCACCAGCCTGCTGAAGTGCAACTAAGCCGAGCTAGCTCGGCTTCAACTTCTTCAGCTAAGCGGGCTTCTCTACGCTCAGGGGGTTTTCCATTCTGTGCGAGTGTTCGTTTGATTTCGGAATTTAGTGGAACAAGGGGGTCTCCTCTACTCCGAGTGCTTGGCATTCACCGGAGAATAACCTGTGGGTAATCAAAAACACAAAATAAACGTAATTAAGAAATAATTACCACAAAGTCAACTACAAAGAAGATAAGCTAGTCTTAGCCTATTCCCAGAAACAACGCGCTACTTTTTGATAACGCTCAAACCATACCCAACTAAAGTATGACGGACGTTGTCAATAAAGAGACAAAAGGTTAGGGTTGTTCCATAGGAAATATGGAAGATCTAGATTACGGCACATAGATGAACTCGTATGGTAATTACTTCACAATGGGGATTCTAATAAAAATCAATAATGAAAATAACGGTAGTCAAGATTTTATTTGTGAATCAATAATTAAAAAGATAACTAGGGTTTGTGTTCGCCATGCTGGAGTTCCTCTGCGGCTTTAGGTATACACTCGTGATTTACCCAATACTTACTTATAAGCCCGATAACTTAGGTTCATTCAAACGATCGACAAATCTCTATTGAATGAGTATCTTCAATTACTCGACCAAGTCTCATGAGTTTGCAAACTAACCATTATCACTAAGTTCGAGATATAACTATCCCTCGACCACAACTCAAGTTAATACAATGATCATCAAGATCGAAACTCCGTTGTAATTCTCTTTTCCTAAGTCTCTACCTCTTCGACCAAAGCAAGTAAAGATTCAGGCACTTCCTAACGTTGCGCACCGCTAAGAATCGTAGAGATGAAGAGAATACAATATAAGAGTTTGTGTGGTTTAGAATCACTTTATTCTAACCCTAGTTTGTTAATTCATAGTGGTTCCCACAACCCTAGTTATGGAGGTTTTATCCTTTCATAGTTGCAAGGTTGTGAGTTGTGTTCATGATTGAAAACACAAGACAATACTTACAAAGATGATTGAGAAAAACAATTTTCTTCAATTAATCCACGAAATCTTGAATAACAAATAACAACAATATGAATTCAAGAAAAGGTTGATCACAAGGTTGAACCAACTCAACTCTCTTTCAACGTATCAAATGCTTACTAGAATGTTTTCCTTCTAAAGTTAAGTCTATTCATCGTCCTCTATGAAAAATAAAACACAAAAAAGAAGTATTTATAGAGACACAAGAATATTTTTCCTAAACTAACGGGGCCGCTTTCCATATTTGTACCGACCTCGTCACGGGTCCACCTATGACTCGTAGGGGCTTCTCATGGACCGTGGAATCTACTCGTGGCTTGAAGTGTTAGGCTGAATTTCGGATAAGTATTGGGCCCAGGTACGATTCGTACCTGTCCTACGACTGTACATTGCACCTGTGTCTTTATCACGGTACTTTGAACTTTTCGAACTTCACCACGGCCATTATGGTATATTTCAGTACCTTCATCTCATGGATAAGTAGGGTACTCTTGTGCGAGAATCGGCCTCTTGTGCAATTCTTCGGATTTCATCAGGGCTGGCTTACCACGACTCGTACCATCGTAGTATGATCCGTGACAAGTCTCATGGGATCAGTCTTCCAGGTTAAAATTTTAGCTTCTTATCAAGGCCCTCGATGCGACTCGTAGGTCCATCCTCGTATCGTACTATGGTACACTTTTTGCCCTTTTTGCACATTTTTAGCTTTCTTTTGTAATTTATTGTTCCAACACTCATTTATCCTGAAATCAAAGGAAAAGTGCCCTTATCCACATAAATACACCTAAGTCCATGCTATTTTCCCAGTTTTGAGCATGATAATGTTGTAAATCCACAACACATCAATAAGTAACAAACGTCTTCGCACCGATCTGCAGAACTCTACTAGACTCATCCTTGTACAATGAGATCGCGAACACGAGCTTTGATAACATCTTTCTCATGATCGGGGTGGTCATGATGGAACCCCACACTAATCCCTTTGGTAGGCGAACCATCGTGTCCCAACTAATTCATCCCTTCGCAATATTCATGTTAATAACATAAATACTCATGAATCAATAGCAGAAGTATTATCATAAGAAAAGAAAATATTTGTGAAACTATCTATTACAACTCCAAGAACTGAAAGTCGTGTACAATGTACTCTAATTAAACAAGGTCAAGAGTTGTAAAACAAGAAAAAGCGATAAGTCAATGTCGAGGAATCCAAAGGGACATCAAATAAAGCTACATGGCATCTTGAGTAGGAATCAGCTCCCCACCGGAATAAGCTTCAACAACCACGCTAGCGATGAGATTAAGTGGAACTTCCTAAACCACATTATGCAATCAATAAAAGGATAGTAGGAGTAGCATCGGTACAACAACTATATATTGATAGGCATCATGAGCCGACCCATAATAACAAGTATACATGGTAATTCAATAAACATATAATAATCGAACATACAACCATTTCTCAAAAAATATACATTTATTGTAAATCAATTTGAGGTTGAAAGTGGGCCTGTTCACTCGGTGGAAGCGCCTAGCTGCGGCAATATTGGTATGGCGTGATGCGCTTAGGAAGCGGCTTTCGATTATGCGACAACCTTATTTTGTCATCCAGTTCACCAAAATCTCCTTCATCAAGATGCTTATATACCAAGTTTGGTCTTGTAATTAATCGAACAAGTAAAGTTGCTCAATAATCAATTAATGAACTCATTACTAGTTTACATACCAAAATCCTCAATAATCAATTCACTACAAGTTTACATACCAGGTCCTCAACAATTAATTCATCAACTCATTACAGGTTTACAAGAAATCCAAGTAAGGCATAAGCATGTGCCAATCGTAAACACATTGAGGGAAATAGACAAGTAGATAGCCTTGTCTCATGAGGTTCGTATTTCCTAAACCAACCCGGACTCGCATAGACCTCTCACCGTGTGTACATTTGTAACATGTTTGTCATATACCTATCACGACCCAAGCATGGCCCCCAGATCAAGACATGGGACCCAGAATCATGTATGGCTCCAACCTAACCCATAGCATATGCATAGCAACTCAAGAGCATACATTAAAGCGGAAAACTTAAAATCTTAAACATAAATACACGAAAGTCTATATAGCATAAAATAGAACACAAGAGTGACGTACATCAGTAGCTGAGTGCCTGAGTCAACTGATACATGTTTGTTTGAAAACCTCTTGTCGCAACTGGACTGATAGGATATCTACCAACTAGTCCGCTAAGTTTGAAACTAGTATGACATAACAAAACATAGCTAAAAGCATGTCCTCGGAAGATGAGGGTCACCAACACTAGAAATGAACTGGACTGATAGGGAGTAGGGCTAATGGCGCCTGAGGTTTGATCGCCCAGGCCTATATATACTAATGATTAGCATAGAGTATGTGGTCAAGTACTTTGAATGTATTGAATGCGAGGTGAGTAAAAACATTCTATTAAAATATATAAAGAAGTTCATGAGAGTAGGGCATTTCAAAATGAAGTAATAGCCAAATTTAGCATAGAATTCAAAAGTTTTCAAAATAGCTCATAAGCTAGTCATAATTATATCCATAAGACAAAATCTTGTAGTGACTTGAGATAATTATCATAATCATAAACATGCATAAAATCAAAAGAAACAGTGGAAGGATTCATCATAATCGATACCATAAAGATAGAGCTTACATGATGCCCTAACTATCTCGCTCAAGTGGTAAGCTGCCTTATGTTTTCCAGGTAAGGGGCGATGATATGGCGTGATCACTGAGAGACCCCATAGGGTTAACATGAGTATAGTCCTATGTTGGCACGTAGTTATGAATTCAGGTTCTAGGAACCCTCGATCTACTTGGTGCTAAATACTACTCTCAAATATGTACATGACTCATAGAGTAATCATAAAACATACTTGAATTTACATGGGCTTTCCCAAACTTGAACATACTTGAAATACGTGGACTAGCCATGAAAGAGGCCGATGAGTTAGCCATAAACATAAAAATGATACTTATGCAAAGGCTACACATATTTTAGAAAGTCATCATATGAGGAATTCATAAATTAATGAAGGGCTTCACTTGTAAATCATACATCATGATCATAATACATAACTTAAAACTTAAGAGTTAACATCATAAGAAAATCATGGGTTTTAGATAAAGAGAAATTTAACCTAGAAGTTCATAATCATGCTTGATAGTAATTTCATGGAAGACTTGATTGAAATATAAAACCCCAATCATAGAATCATCAATTCGATCAAGATAGATAAACCCATAGGAGAATCATGGAGAAATTCAACAATATCCAATAAAGCCCTAGAAATTCAAAATTTGAAATTTGGGCATAGAGATGGGGAGATCATGATTTCAATTGGAGAAGGGCATGAGGGTGGAAAACTCCTCATTGAAGAACCCGTATACCTTGGTTCAACGATTTCTTGACTTAGCTTGAAACCCAAAGAGAATTGGAGAGGATGAGAGTGAAGAACTCTAGCTTGTTCTTGAGAGCCTTGAGGGATTTTGATCTTCGAATTAGAGTGTTAGGGGTAGAATGAGAGTTCTAGGGTGAATATCCCCCTAACTACACCCTTTCCCAAGCTTAAAATGATGTAGTTTAGAAGTTTAGGAGCTTAGAATTTATGAAAATGCCCATAATAATTCGTCTAGAAAAGGTCACTTCCAGTTACAACGACCCACCCAATGAGTCATTTTTAGGATACGACGACTCGTTGGACCATCCACTAACAGGATATCTCTATTACTCTTCTAAAACTCGACCAATGGCAAGCTCGGGACAGTCATTATATGCAACAACGACTCATCACTCCTTTCATTGTCACTACGCTATCCTACAAAAATTCCTTTCTTCCAACGGGTCCATACCATGGGGAGACACAATGAGCCGTGGTACCCATCCATTGTCTCTAAACCCATCTTTGACCCCTTACTGACTCCACGTAACGACTACTTATGATGGCTCTTTGGATCCTCCAACAAGTCATTGCTAGGCTCGTTATTTCTGGGAGGTTTGACTGTAAGCTTACAATGAGTCATAACAATGGGTTGTTCTTTTCCACAATGACTCATTTCTTGGAGTCGTCCTATTACTACAATTGCCTTTTTCCTAATTTTATCAGTTGACCGGGAGGCTCGATCTTAGGGACTTTTCGGGTGTTACATTATCTCTCCATTTGGAACATTCATCCTTGAATGTAGATTAAGCATACAGAAAGGCTAGGGAAGAAATTGAAATCCCAAAATTGAATAATTAAAGCTGAAAATTGATGGAGGTGACTAACTCAGGACATATGGCGAATTGAATTCAAGGAAACATACATGCATGCTATGACACGAGAGGAACTTAGAGACGTGAATTTGACATGAAACTGAATAGAGTATTAAGGAAAAGCTAGTACCTCATTCTGGAAATAAGCTAGAAGGAAAAAGATGTGGGTATATAGCCATCATATACGCTGGCTTCCAAACTCCCTCAACAAGTTGATTTCTCCACAACACCTTCACTGAAGCTACTTCCTTGTTTCTCAACTTCCGAACCTGACAATCGAGGATCTCAATCGGAACCTCCTCATAGGTAAGGATATCTTTCATACCTATGTTCTCCACGAACCACTAAAGAGTGAGTCACTTAGATGCATTTCTTCAATATAGATACATGGAAAGTGGGTGCACAAAGCTAACTCTATTGGTTGCTCTAACTCATATGCCACCTTGCCAACTCGCCTCAGAATTCTATAAGGACAAACATATCTGGGACTAAGATTCCCCTTATTTATGAACCTCATCAATCCCTTCTTAGGAGACACCTTTAGAAATACCCAATCATCAACCTCAAAACTCAAATCTCTCTCTGCTAGAAAACCGCCTTATGATTTCCTAATGACTCGAGCTATTTTCAACCTTCCTCTAATAATTTGAACCTTCTCCATAGCCTCGTGAACCGAATTTGGCCCTGTCAACATAGTTTCACCTACCTCAAACTATCTAATGGGTGATCTACATCTTTGCCTATTGAGAGCCTCAAACGGAGGAGACATTTGAATCTTTGGAGTGATAAGCTGTTATTGTAGGCAAACTTAATGAAGTAATGATCATTCAAGCGCCTTTGAAATAAATCATGCACGCTCTCAACATATCCTCAAGAGTTGAAATGGTGTGTCCGAGGGGCATATTTATATGCCAAATTGATACTCAAATGCATAGCTTTTGCCTTGTTTATCCAACAATGTGTACATTCTCATGTAAATTGTATGGAAGTGTGATTTTATACTAACCAACATGAGTAGCATTGTTTTGCAGGAAAAACATACTTTTTATGGAGTTAAGATACATGTTGGGAGAAATCGAAGATGGACTCGGGGAACGAGCAAGGAAGCGGTGGAGAAGCAAGGAATTCAAGAGGGCTCCGCGATGGGCCAGTGTATTTCGCGGATGCATTAAATCGGGAGATATAAATTCAAGAAATTCCAGAGAGGGGTCCGCGATCAAGTCGTGGCATGTTGGAATTAATTTCCCAGACCTTGACATTCCGATGAAGGTCAGCGTTTGCCAAGTGGCAACATTCCCCAGGCATGCTCAGCGTTGCATGTCGTGCCACGTTAGGAGCAATTACCTAGGCGGCCAACTTCGAGAAAGCCTCCGCGTTTGCACCGTGTCACGAGGCAGTGCTCCGCGATGCACTCCGTGACACGTTGCTTGTTATTCCGGGAAAAAATTATCCCTAGTATAAATAGAACACTTAGGTTCATTTTTAATTATTCGACTTGGTGGAGCAAGAAATTGGGTTACGGGCGGCGGTTGAGAGGACGAAAATTCTTAGGGTTTTCTCTATCCCTTTCTTCTTTCTTTCAATTATTTGCATGATTTACATTCATTTAACTATGTTCAATCCACAAATGAGTGGCTAAATCCCTTTCTTGCGAGGTTATGAACTATTGTATTGAAATGTAGTGATTATTTGGTACTTTCATCTTTTCTTCTATGGTTGTTTTATTTAATTCTTGTTCTTACTGCATTAATATCTGGCCAATGTTAATGTAAATCCAAAAGTCAGTTTCACCCGAGGAGCAAGCTGAAGGATTGTGAATTAATAGGATATGATCTGTTCTTTGTTTGGGAAAATTGAGAATTGATTTACCTTAGGGATAGAAATATACGAAAGTCACGTATTAGTCAAGTGTGGAATCGGTTTTGTATGGCTAGAACATGAATTTCTTCTTATCACGAAATGTAGGTGGAAGGTTCATGATTCTTAAGTTGGGTTAAATACGAGAGTTTTATCCATAGGCATAAGTTCCGACTAGCAATAGGAGGAAAGATAAACCATGTATGTCAATAATTAATTTCTTTCATGTTCGTTTTAGCCTCAGCATGCTCACATTCATAGTTCAGACTCAATTGTATAAATATTTCTACTTTAGTATAAAAATAGTTTCAAAATATAAAACTTTATTTTACACTGTTGTCTTCATTATTAAGTTATAGTAAATTAACACTCGAAAAAGTTTTACCCTATAGTCCGAGTCCACGTGGGTTCGACATTCCGATTCTTAAAGGGTACTATATTACTTGCCATGCGACCATTACACTTGCGGAGCTCATCAAGTTTTGACGCCGTTGCCGAGGATTGGCAGGGTGGTGAAATTTTACAATTTTTCTTAAAAGTGTTAGTGTGCATTTAGGTATTTTATTGTTGACAACTTGGTCTTGCTTGTATTTTGCGAGATATGATTACGGTGAACAACGGCAGAGACAAGGTTTGGTGGATCCATCCTTAGAGCGGAAAGACAATTCCATACGCCAATGGAGAGAAGCTCTAGAAAGAAAATTGTAGTTGCTCGGACAAGCCATTATGGAGCAGCCACAGATCCACCACTTGTGCGGGCGTATTAGTGCAGGAAATGGCAGCGAGGCCGGTTCCGCGTGTGGCAATCCCACATGCTAGTAATGTCACATCTAGCATCCATAAGCCTGAGCCAGGAGGGAGGTTCGAGCTTAAACGAGAACATGGTGCAATTGTTGCACACAAGCAGGCGGTTCACGGGTCTCCCTCACGAGGATCCACAACAACATCTTCAAACCTTTTTGGAGATAAGTGACACTTACATCGGTAGATGTCAACAGACTATGTCAGGCTTACTGCTTCATTCCCATTTTCACTTTTGGGAGAAGCCAAGAGGTGGCTGAAAGCTGAGCCACCAAGAAGCTCTATAACCCATGGGATGATCTTGCAGAAGTTCTTGATCAGATTCTTTCCTTAGGTGAAAACGGCAAGACTTAGAAGTCAAATTCTAAGTTTCAAACAAAGAAGAAGGAGAAAATCTGTATCAAGCAGGAGAGATTCAAATCACTGCTGCCGGGACTGTTCTCATCACCATCAATCCAATGATGTGATGGTGCACACACTATAGAGGGTTTGGAACCCCACACAAAAATCTTGTTGGATTCGCGAGTTGGGGACAAGCATTAGAAAAAGACTTACGAGGAGCTTTATACTTTGCTTAATCATATTTACGCAGGAAATCCGGAGTGGAATGCGGACTCTCTTCCCGGGGAGGAGCAAGGAAAGCAGCTGGAGTCTTAGAAGTGGATGGGTTACAGCTATCGCTGCCTGAGATAGCTACCTTGAGAATCAACTAAACACCCACTTCGACAACATGAGCTTGAGTCGGTCTCAAGCCCAGGTAAATGCGGTGCGGCGATTTGGTGTGAAGTGTGCGGGAGTAATTAACACTCAGCTGAGTGTTGTGGGAGCAAATCCAGACTCGGTGAAGTTTGTAATGCACAAAGGAACGTCACCAACAGTATAGAACAACTACAACTCTAAGCGGGAGAATCATGCGATTTCTCTTGGGGTAGCAACAACCATCGGGGACGAGTTCGAGTCGGGGATTGCGAGAGGAATCAAGGAGGGCCACAGAACTATCAGTCACAATATAGAAACAACAATGCCCCTCCTCCACCACCATCACCCAGCGTTGAGGAGATGTTCAGAAGCAATTGATAGCTAGCCAAGCTCACGTGCAGGCTGACTATGTCAAATGGCGAGTCAGGAATGTCGGCCCCAGCTACCAAGGCGTTTGGAGTATCGATTTAGGCAGTTTGCTGGAGCCCAGAACACCAGGCCCCTGGGAGGACTTCCCAGCGACACAGACCCCAACCCCAAGCAGGTAAATACAGTGACCACGAGGAGTGGCTTGCAGTTGAAGGAGGTGGAACCCGAAGGACCACCTCAACGGTCGGGAAGCGACGAAGCGGAGAGGGCAAATGATGAAAGAGGGAAGCACAAGGATCTTTGGTCAGAAAGACCTCCACACTGTTCCCTCAACGATTAAAAAAGCACAAAGAGGAGGCGTGTTTCAAAAAGGTCATGGAGGTGCTTAAACAGGTACACATTAACTTACCTCTTGTTGATGTTTGCGGGGAGTGCCTAAGTATGCAAAGTACATAAAGGACATACGTGGCCAACAAGCGAGCTAGAATATGCACGGTGGCTCTTGAGTGAAATTCCCGGATACAGAACCGAATGCCCAGCTCAAAGCCCTGGGAGCTTCACAATTCAGATACAATCGGGCAAAAGTATCCGAGCTCGCGGATTGTGTGATTTGGGAGCGAGCATTAACTGATGCGGTCTCGGTATTCCAAGAAGTTGGGGCTAGGGAGTCCTAGACCTACAACGGTGATCTTGCAGCTGCCGGATCGCTCCTTGGCAAGACCGGAGTAATTATTGTGGAGGACGTGCTAGTGCAAAGTCGGCTCCTAATAATCTTCCCGGTAAAATTTTGTTGTCTTGGATTTTGAGCCGAGACAGGCGAAGTCCCATTTATTTTGGGACGGCCTTTCTTGGCGGCCCAGGGAAAGCGTTAATAGATGTAGCTGCAAGGCAGCTAACTATGCGAGCACATGAACAGGTGGAGTATTGATTCCGATGTGTACAAGTCCACCAAGCTCCCGGCAAAGTGTACGAGGAACTCTCGGTCATCAATGTGCTTGAACAGCTAGGATGTTGCTCGGGGCTTTAGTCTCGAGAGTTAGTAGGAAAACCCCAGAACAAGGTAAGCAGCGGGGGGGTGAGGGCGTGTTCATGAGAAAACGTCCGTCACCCTAGGAGGCGGGATGAGCTCGAACACGTCGAGCCGAGACGGTAAACCAGGCGCTGCACGGGAGGCAACCGTGAATTGTTGTTTGCAAAATTGTATATAGATAAAAAGAAAAGAAAAAGAAAAATAATTTTTTTTATGTATAGGTGTAAATAGAAAAATAAAAATATTTTGTTCTTCAAACCTTGGAATTCTAACCAATTTCTTGTTGTAAGATATATTACAGGTTGATCGGAGGGAAAAATGCAAAGGAATGCGAAGGAGAAAATGAGGTATGAAAAATTTTAAGTGGCAAAATAGTGAGCTGCGCCATGGCTCCGTGTCACGGAGGAGGGCCTCCCGCGTTACCCTCCGTGACACGTGAAGACAAAATCTGGAATTTTACAAAATTCCAGAATGCCTGCGTGATAGCTCCGTGTCACGGAGCGAGTGCTCCACGTGCACTCCGTGACACGTTGACATATTGTGCGGCTCGGGTCTGCCGGGTCACCGGGCGACCCGCGCGAAAATACCCCTTTTAACACTCAAATCGCCTCATTCTTCCCATTTCCCATTCCCTCCACGACAAACACCCAAAATTTCCCCCTTCCCCAACATGGCACGGACTTAGGCACAAAATTTCATCAACTTTTCTTCGATATCATCGGATTAAAGGTACGTTCTTGAACTCAACCTCAATTTTTGCTAAATATTTCGATTTCTAGCATGAAAGAGAAGTAACCCTTGCCCTAGGTATAAATTTAACTTAAATTCATTATAGCTATGATTGTTTGTTGTTCGTAGTATCGTGGTGATTATATGAACGCTAAAATTACATGCTTGTTCAGTTAGTTGTGAAATTGTTGCTAGGGTTGGGTTATGAATAGAGAGAAATTGAGTTGAGGTGGAATGTATGAAAAAAAGTGTTGGTTTTGTACATGTGGGTGCGTTAGTGTGTTGTGCTTCGTATTATGCTAAAGAAGCGATGAATTTTAGGGGGAACAAATTGGTTGAAATTGCATGAAATTATCCGAGAAGCACATAGAAATTGAAATTGCTTAGAGTTGAGTTGTTAGAATTCTTTTATTTTTTCGTTTTTTTAGCTAAGTGCTATGTGATGAAATGTGATAGATGGTATGTTGGGATTAGGCATGCAGTACAAGAGTATTACATAGAGGATTATCTTGTCGAATCCGCTGAATGCACGAGGCATTTTGGTTGTTTTGTTGTTTTTGGTTTCTTGTTTTTGTTTTTTGTAAATAATAAAATAAGTATGATCTTGCCAAAATGTAAAATGAGAAATTTGAAGACTAAGTGTGGGGTGGCAGGCAAACCCCAAACTTAGTCGAAGCTAAGTTAACTTGGCCGACATTGGGACTGTCTGTTTTCTTTGGCAGGGACAATGGCAAGCAGAAGCTTGAGACAAGGAATGAGGGCGCATCCACATCAGGCGCCGGAAAGAGAAACGGTGAGCGGGAAGCGGCAGTCAGCGGCACCCAGCCTTGCGGTTCCACACGCGGCGGCTGCCGCCAATATGGAACCGAGATGGGTGGCCCGAGGAAAAGGAAAGAAGTGGTTTATGAAGCACAAGGAGAACAAATACTTCCCTGAGGAGCATATTACAAGGGACCCGTTGTACAGGAGTTCCCCCGCATGGTACACCGGATTGGCAGTTGCCGGGGCTGCGCTTCATTTTTGCGAGCCCAAGGAGTGCAATCACTTAATTCGGGAGTTCTATGCCAATTGGAACCGCAGACGCTCGAGTCACACCATCAAGATAAGGGGCCAGATTGTCACACTTGAGCCTCACCACCTCAATGCCATGCGGGGGCGCAAAACACGGATGCCCACGTACTCGGCCGAAATTTGAATATCCTCCACCCTATGCGGATATCGGGCGCACATTGTGTGGAGCACAGGTCGGCGGCATTGGAGACGAGCACAAGGAGAGGGCTATCATCAGACACTGCCCTATTCACAGATGAACGAGGGGAAGCCAGGATCTGAAGCTCAAGAATTGTTTGCTCCTATTTGATTCGAGGGTTGCACATGACGGATGTGACTCGGGATCGTGTATGCCTAGTGGCAATACTTACACGATGAAGAATTTGGAGATTAATGTAGGGCGTGATCATATCCGCCATGAAGAGAGCCCGGTTGCATCAAGGAGCCTTGCAGGTACAGGTTCGGCGGGTTGCTGACTACGTTCTGAGGGCCCTGTAGAGGTCGAGGAAGAGGCCTAGACTACATTCCTTGAGATGGAGCGGTGTGCCATAGATGTCACAAAGACTAAGGCACTGAGCACCACTCCTTAGGCAGTTCTCACATTGGCCAAGCGACATGCTCGGGATGACCGATATGGCCCGCATGTTCGTGATACAGATGCTCCAGCTACGCATGGCGGGAGACCGACAACGGAAGATGAGTTGTGGCAGCTCGGCTTAGATTACCCTTTTGGCAAAAATGCCGGGCACTATGTCGTGTGGGCCCGGCTTTGTGGAGCCCGTGGTGATGATGTCCCAGCGTCAGGGAGACCGTCGCGAGGATTCCGATGTTGAGTCAGGAGGATGATGGGGAGATCGGACATGGGGGACGAGGCGGCAACGCGACGAAGAAGAAGTGGAGTACTTTGGCCCCGATCGGGGAGTTTCACCACCCACCTTTCTATTTGTGATTGTATGAACAGGGACGATTATTCGATTTTAAGGTGTGTGGGGGGAAGTAGTTAGGTGGTGCTGAATTTTGCCTTGTCTTGTATATAATCGCATGTTCTGTTGTTCTGTTGTTGTGTTTGAATTAATGTGACCTTGTTTTTATGTGTATGTTCATTTTGTAAATATTTCTTGTTGTGAAGTTGTGTGTGTTGTGAATGTTGTTAGCCGGTGTGTAAATAGTTTTGTCGAAATTATCGATATTTTTAAAATTTTCGTAACTATTTTACTTTGGGTTTCTCGGAATTTGTTTTCGGTTCTTTTGCCGAGAAGAGTCCCATTGAATCAAGTCGTAAATAGTGGCCATTCCCCATGATGGATGGATGACGCGGCCGTCTTAAGGGAAATGTGGTGATAGGAGTAGTCATTTTAAATTTGGTGTGGTTTGTATCACATGCATGTTGCTACTCTATGGCTACGACATCATAGTTGCGTGTTGTACATAACATTTTATACTGCAAAGATGATTCGTAGAAAGCATGCAAATTTTTGTACATATGTGAGACACTTATGCCATAGAATTCGATTCGGTGTGATTGAGGCTTAATTTTTGAATTCTTGTAATTAGGTGATTAAAGTGCATGAAGTCGTCTTGAGTTGAGCATGTGCATCGAGTGTATAGTGAGGTTTGGTTATTCCATGCTATTATGTAATGCCTAGAACTTGCCTGTTGTGTGACGAAACAGAAATGAAGGAAGTGTAGTGTAGGAAAGGATGATGGGGCGTTTCTTTGTTTAACCAAAAGTTTTTCTTGTTTTTCCTTTTCATATCCACCTTGAAGATTAAATCCTAGTTAGCCCATTGAGCCTTTAGCCTTTATAATTTTTTTCTTCTTTTGTCGAAGGGTGTGAACCAAGTTTAACCCCTTCTTTTCGTGGTCCGTAAACCAAATCCGAAAGCTCTTAAGCGCTCAAAAGAAAATATATAACTTTCCACAGTGTAAAAAAAGTGAAGTGATGGGAAAAGAAAGAAAGAAAGAAAAAGAGTCAATGGTGTAATGGCCAGATTTAAAGGAAATAAAGTTGTATAACTTATCTTTTTGTTAGTCTGGTGTGTTAAAGAAATGGGTGACAAAAATAAAGATGGACTTCAAGAAAAGGAGGAGGAAGGAAGAAAGTATTTCCAGAATGTGATGGGATGTATTGAAAAGCGCTTAAGGATGCTAGTTGCTATTATTGGTTAGCCCAGTATATGCTAGTTCGGAGTGGGTGACAAAAATAAAGATAGACTTCAAGAAAAGGAGGAGGAAGGAAGAAAATAATTCCAGAATGTGATGGGATGTATTGAAAAAAGCGCTTAAGTATGGTAGTTGCTATCATTGGCTAGCCCAGTATATACTAGTTCCATAGCTGACATTACAACCCGTTAAGTCCTACGTGATCTTATATTACACGTCCTTATATTAGTGGAGTAATACACTAGAGGCAAGCCTATGGGTCGTAACACGATGCATGTGAATTCTTTTGGGAGAGAGAGTGAATTTGTGAGTACATGCCCCTGCAGGAAATGATTTAGAGTTCATGTGATCTAAAAGAGGGGGAAATTCTCTTGTGATGTGAGGGCGCATGCTTGACGAAAGAATGAAAT
>JACEIK010014316.1:0-15906 GCA_018107945.1 Datura stramonium | reverse complement strand
TCTGAGTAGTACATAGAATTTAATCCATCGAATTATCTGAATGCACAAGGCATGTTGTTGTTTTGTTATGTAAATTGGAAAATGAGGATGATCTTGCCGTGATGCTGTAATTGTGGCTAAAGACTAAGTGAGGGGTGGCCTAGCTGAACCCAACCTTAGTCGAACCCAACCAATCATCAAGTACACTGCCTTCCTTTTACCAATTTACCTGTATATCATCCAACGAAGCACTTCACGACTCGTTGCCTGACATGACGATTCGTGGCCTTCTCCCATTAAGTACACTAGTCAACCTCTTCTATTTTCCATACGCCTCCTCCCTACGGTCGACCTAACGACTCGTGGTGTCTGACCACGAGTCATTCCCATGCATGTGGGGACTCCTTATCCTCTGACTTCCTACTCTTCCATATCCTTCCCCACGAGCCACCTGACGACTTGTGGGCAGGTCTCACGAGTCGTCTAATTACTCGTTCTGCGCCTACAACTGGAATTTTCAGCTTTTCCCCATTTCAAGTCCCAGGTATGATCATTGAGTTCTCGGGGTATAAAAATATCTCCCACATGGGAACATTCATCCTCGAATGTTAGAAACACACAGAAACATAGAAAAGTGCAGTCATCATATGCAAGTACTGATTATTTAAACTGAAAAAACTGGCGGAATGAGTACCTCCGAAAGGACTACATAGCTGAACTAGATTTATACATCACATACATCTATAATAATATAAATCAAACTTGCGCACATAAACTGAACATGGAAACTGATTAGAGAATTAGGGCAAAAACTGATACCTCAAACTCAAACTGAGCCAATAGAGAACACGTGAGGGTATTTAGCCATCTTAGCCGCTTCAGCTTCCCATGTAGCTCCTTTAATATGCTAGTTTCTCCATAATACCTTCACCGAAGCTACTTCTTTGTTCCTCAGCCTGCGAACCTGATGATCCAAGATTGAAACTGGAATTTCCTCATAACTGAGGCTATCTCTCACACCAACACTTTCCACTGGGACAACCAAAGCTAGACCACCCAAGAACTTTTTCAAGAGCGATACATGTTAGAGGGGATGAACTGAAGATAACTCTGATGGCAAGTGCAACTCATACGCTGCCTTACCAACTCTTCTCATAATCCGATAGGGGCCAATGTAGCGGGGATTGAGTTTTCCTTTCTTCCCAAGCTGCATTACTCCCTTCATGGGAGATACCTTTAGAAATACCCAATCGTCTACCTCAAACTCCAAATCTCTCCTCCTCATATTAGCATATGATTTTGGACGACTCTGAGCGGTTTTCAGCCTGTCCCTTATCAATTGAACCTTTTCCATGGCCTCATAAACTGAATCAGTCCCTATCATAGCTGCCTCACCAACCTCAAACCATCCGATGGGAGATCCACACCTCCGCCTATAGAGAGCCTCGAACAATGCCATCTGGATACTTGAGTGATAGCTGTTATTATAAGCAAACTCAATCAAGGGCAAGTGATCATCCCAGCTACCTTTGAAATCCATCACACATTCTCTCAACATGTCCTCGAGACTCTGGATTATCTGCTTCGCCTGATAATCTATTTGCGGGTGAAATGTTGTGCTTAGTTTAACCTGTGTCCCAAGCCCTTTTAGGAAACACCGCCAAAACTGAGAGGTAAACTGAGTACCTCGGTCTGAAATAATAGACAAGGACACTCCATGAAGTCAAACCAACTCCTGAATATGCAATTTTGCATAATCATTTGATGAATCTGTGGTTTTGACCGATAGGAAGTGTGCGGCCTTGGTCAACCTGTCTACCACCACCCAAATAGAATCATAGTGTCGGCGAGTACAAGGTAGGACTATAATGAAATCCACATTAATCTCTTCTCACTTTCAATTGGGAATGCTAATATACTGAAGTACGCCTCCCGGCCTTTGATGCTCAACTTTCACTTGCTAACAGTTCGGGCACTTGGCTACAAATTCTGTAATATTCTTCTTCTTGTCGTTCCACTAATATATTTCCTTCAAGTCATGATACATCTTGGTGGCACCCAGATGGATGGAATACCTGGACCCATGTGCCTCCGGCAATATCCGACCGTAAATTATCGACATCTGGAACACATAGACGACCCTGGTACAGCAGCACCCTATCTCCCCCTTAGGAGAAGACCTCCACCTTTTGACTCCGAACGGCTTCCTTCAGTTTTACTAAAATTGGATCCTCATCTTGTCTAGTTTTCACATCCGTCACCAAGGACGATTCTGATTCATTTTGCACAACAACACCGCCATCGGTCGATTCGACCAATCTAACTCCCAACCTCGCAAGTAAACGAACATCTTTCACCAACTCTTTCTTTCCCTCATCCACATGGTATACACTCTCCATATAGAGCCTACTAAGTGCGTCCGCTACCACATTAGCTTTCCCTGGGTGATAAAGGACACTCATATCATAGTACTTGAGTAGCTCCAACCACCTCCTTTTCCGAAGATTGAGATCTTTCTGCGTGAACACATATTTCAAGCTCTTGCGATCCGTGAACACATCCACGTGGACCCCATACAAGTAATGTCGTCATATCTTCAATGCAAACACCACCGCGGCTAACTCAGATTATGGGTCGGGTAATTTCTCTCATGGACTTTCAACTTTCTTGAGGCGTATGCTATCTCCTTCCCATGCTGCATCAACACACACCCAAGTCCGATTCTCGAAGAATCACAATACACCACAAAACCATTGGTACCCTTAGGTAGGGTCAACACTGGTGCTGAAGTGAGTCGAGTATTCAACTTTTGGAAGCTTTTCTCACAACCCTCCGACCATTGGAATTTTACCTTCTTCTGAGTCAACTTGGTCAGAGGTGCTGCAATAGATGAAAAACCCTCTATGAATCCCTGGTAGTAACCTGCTAGGCCCAAGAAACTCTGAATTTCTGAAGGATTCACCGGTCTAGGCAAATTCTTTACCATTTCAATCTTTTGAGAATCTACCTTTATGGCCTCACTCGATACCACATGTCCTAAGAATGCCGCGGAGTCCATCCAAAACTCACACTTACTGAAAATTGCATGCAACTAACGATCCTTGAGAGTCTGGAACACTACTCTCAAATGCGAGGCATGCTCCTCCTCGCTACGAGAGTATATAAGGATATCATCGATGAACACGATCACAAACATGTCTAGATAATGCTTGAATACCCGGTTCATTAAGTCTATGAAATCTGCAACGGCATTGTTTAGTCCAAAAGACATACCAACAAATTCGTATTGACCATACTGAGTCCTGAAGGCAGTTTTCGGAATGTCACTCTCCCGAAGCCTGAGCTAGTGATACCTGGACCTGAAATCTATCTATGAGAAGCATCTGGCACCCTGAAGCTGGTCAAACAAGTCATCAATCTTGGGTAAGGGGTACCTATTCTTGACGGTGACCTTGTTCAATTGCCGACAATCAATACGCTTGCAAAGGGAACCATCTTTCTTCCTGACAAATAGCACTGGTGCACCCCATGGAGACTTTCTCGGCCTGATACAGCCCTTATCTAACAAGTCCTTCAACTGATCCTTTAACTCCTTTTTCTCAGCTGGAGCCATCTTGTAGGGAGGAATAGAGATGGGATGCGTATCGGGTAAGAGATCAATTCCAAAATCAATTTCCCTCTCTAGAGGAACGCCGGGAAAATCATCGGGAAAAACCTCCGGATCTCACACAGTATCGGAACTGACTGAATAGTTGGGGTCTCAGACTCAACATCCTTAACCCTAACTAGGTGATACATGCAGCCTTTAGAGATCATTTTCCTGGCCTTAAGATATGAAATAAACTGACCGACTAGTATAGCTGAGTTATCCTTCCACTCTAAAACTGACTCGCCCAGAAATTGGAATTCCACCACACGGGTCCTACAATTTATTAAAGCGTAACATGCAAACAACCAATCCATACCCAAAATGACTTCAAAATCAGTCATAGCCAACTCTAGTAAGTCTGCGGAGGTAACCTTATGCAACACTATAATGGAGCATCCTCTATACACCCACCTAACTACCACCGAATCACTAACTGGAGTCGAGACCGAAAATAGTTCCGACAGAATTTTAGGGCTAACTCCAAAACTACTAGAAATACAAGGGGTCACAAAAGAAAAAGTAGCTCCTGCATCTAGCAAGGCATACGCATCAATATGAAAGACTTGCAACGTACCAATAACCACATTTGGTGAAGCCTCCTACTCCTAGCGGGGTACTAATGAAAAAACCCTATTTTGGCGTTGACTGCCTGCTGAACTAGTAGAGGCACCCTGCTGAGGGGGACATGCTGCTAGAGCGGTAGAACTGGTTGCTATCGCACGGGTCCCACCGACCCCTGATCTGCTGAGGGGTAATCCCTGATTTGTGCCTGGGTTGGCCACACTCGAAACACGCATCCAAGCCAACCAATAACATCCGGATATGATTCTTGCCGCACTTCGCACAAGTTTGAAAAGTCACTCCACCTGCGTGATACCGTGATCCCTCGAGCCTGAAGCCCTGCTCCTTTGATCTCCTCTAAACCTAGATGGCGTACTGGCCAATGATGGAGCTGGGGCGATAGACCTATGCTCGGACTGCTGACGTTGTCCACCCTCTGACCTGACCTGAGAAACCCTATAGTTGTCGGTCCTGGCCCTCTTAGCCTCCCTCTGCCTCCTGTAGACTGACTCCATCTAATGTGCATGCAATACAATACATGGAAAATCAACGTTTCAATGAAGCATGGCGATCCTGCAATCCTTGTCCAAGTAATCCGCCACCCCATGCACAAAACGGCTCAACCGAGCCCTCTGATCTGCCACCAACTCTGGATCATACTTGGATAATCGGGTTAACTCCAATGCGTACTACTAAACGGACATGTTTCCTTGCTTCAAATTAACAAATTCAGCCGCTTTAAGCTCCCCCATCTCCCGAGGGAAGAATCGATCCAAAAATGTCGTGCGAAACACCTCCCAACCTATCGGGCCTGCACCCACTACCCTGGCATCTCTCGATTTCTTAAACCATATGTGAGCTACACTCTTTAGCTAGTAGAAGGTTAAGTGAACACACTCTCCATTGTTCACCCCCATAACCTGGGTGATCTTCAAAATCTCCTCAATGAAATCATGTGGATCCTCGTCCACCTTTGATCCCGTGAACTCCAGAGGGCTCATCCTCAAGAAACTCTTACCCTAGTTGTAGTTGCATTCCCATTCTAAGGAAAATGCGCCAATGTCTGATTATGAACATGGGCAGTCATGGCTTGTGCTAGCATCTAAATCGCTGCCCTAAACTCAACGTGGGTAGCTGGCTCTAGTGCGTACTCCACATGAACTGGTGGGGCTGGTTGATGCTCACCATCATGGACATCCTCATGATCATTGCCGTTACCATTTCTTCTAGCATTTACTCTTCTTGGAGGCATGATTTTGCAAATGCGAATAGCACGAATTAGAAGGGTAAGGGACTTTCATCGCACGATATAGATCATGAAAGAAGGGAACATTTTCTAAACGTCTCGTAGCCTCTTCATCATAAGTGTGGCGCGCTTCACACCCATGAAAAAGACTCTACCTAACGTGGCTTTCAGACACCCTAGGATAGTTCAAACCTATGGCTCTAATACAAAGTTTTCACGTCCCGAACGTACACCCGGATCATAGAAACGGGACAAGGAGCCCCGAGACTCTCCAAGTAAACCCATGGAATGAGCATACATCTAATTCAATCACATAAGCGGAAGACTTAACATAAGAGAACATAAACATTTCATAGATACAAAGAAAGGACAATATATAATCCATATATGAAAATTGAATACAACTAGTAGTATGAAAATCCTCTAACCATGATAGACGGGCTGATGGGACAACTCCCCAACTAACCCTACGATACTGAAACTGAAAGAGAAACATAGAGTCTGAACATATTGTCCTCGGAACATGAGGACTCACCAAATAATCTGATTGCAAACTCTAAGAAGCTACAGATGAGAGTGAGCTTGAGTGCCTGGTCCTGTATAATGAAACGATACAACATAGAAAGTATGCGGTCAGTACGTGGAATGTACTAAGTATGCAAGGTAAGTAAAATGGACATTCAAAACATATAAAAACTCAAAAATGATCATAATAATAGGACTTCATGATCATATCATAAACATCATAATATAACATAAGACTCAAGATTTTCAAAACATTCGTAATGCATTCGTAATCATAATCTTAAGAGGAAAGTTTTATTGAACATAACTTGAGCACATATACATAATAATAAACATGCATAAGTCATGAGGAATAGTGGGAGATTCTCTTAACCGACAAACCCCATATGAGCACACATGAAGCCCGACTTGTAACTCTAGTGGGGAGGGTCTGTACCTTGCCAAGGGTAGAACCATGAAAGTGTGATATCACCATAAAAAGGGCCATTTGGGCTGAGGATATTCCCATAGGGGGTCCCAACATACCTACAGTGGCACGTAGTTTATGAGATCCAAGGCAGAACCTAGGCCCCAAACCTACTCTGTGTTCGATACTACTCCCAAAACTTATATAGTGCTCATAGTATAACATACATGAATTCATAGGCTAGTTAAATCATGATAATCATAAACATGCTTGTACATACGTGATCTAGCCATGACATAAGGCCCCTGAGTCAGCCAAAACATAATTCATGATTCATAAGGTTCATACATACTTATAGGTCGTGCATATAGCTTGAATTTCATAAAAATATAATGGGTAACATAATAAATTCATGATTCAAATCATAATTCATGATGGGCTTATAAATATCATCAATGGGTAAGTAGATGACAAATTGATTCATCATGGGTCATGCATAATTAGGCTTAAATACATAGAACTTCCAAAGCAATAATATTATAAATAATTTAAATCACAAAAGCTGATTAAAACCCATAGATTATTATAAGATTTTAAAATCACAAAACCCATAATCAAATCATTAGAGTTTAAGTGAATGGAATTCAAAACACCATAAATTTTTGTTGAAATCTTTGTAAAAATCATAGAGGAGGGGCATGGATATGGAAGAAATCATCCATTGATAGCCTTACATACCTGGGAATATCTGATTCTTACCTTCCCTTGATTACCCAAGAATGAAATTGGACGAATTGATGAATGCTGCGATTGAATCACTCCCTCAATTCTCCTACCTTGCATGCATGAATGAATGAAGTGAAAACTGAACTTAACCCCTTTAAATTTCTCTATTCATAACCCAAAACTTTGTAGTTTAGGCCTTAGGATCTTAGGAAATTAAGGCCCTTACTAAACTGCAGGAAATAACTGTCAGGTGACCCTAATGGGTGACCTGACGACTCGTTACGTGCCCAGACGATTCGTTACTTGGCTCATTGATACACTGCTTGTCAAACTCCATGGGTTCATAACGATGGACATAACGACTCGTTAATGGTTTCCACGGCTCGTGGTCACAAATCGTCAAGTACACTTCCTCCCTTAAACAAATTTACCTATCTATCATGCAACGACACACGTCACAACTCGTTGCCTGACATGACGAGTTGTGGCCTTCTCCCGTTAAGTACATTGATCGACCTCTTCTATTTTCCATACGCCTCCTCCCCACGGTTGATCTAGCGACTCGTGGTATCTAACCACGTGTCGTTCGCACGCCCGTGGGGACTCCTTATCCTCCGACTTCCTGCTCTTCCCTAGCCTTCCCTATGAGCCACTTGACGACTCGTGGGTTGGTCTCACGAGTCGTCCAATGAATCATTCTGCGCCTGCAACTGGAATTTTCATATTTTCCCCATTTAAACTTCCGGGTCCAATCTTTGAGTTATCGAAGTATAATAGAAGGTGTCACCGAATGGCCCTGGAAAATACTGGAAGTGGAGAAAATGATAGATGGCGGTTTGCAGAATGCAATCGATGAACCGCAAGCTCCCCCGCAAGTGACAAAACGCCTTAACCAAGTCAATTATTTCCAACACTGGAAAAAGAGGATATTGGTTGCGTTATTTTTGTATATAGTGTAGAATAAAGTTTGATGTACATAACTTATATACTTTTTAGCTTTTTGCACATTCCTTTTGCCTTGGAAAAAGAAGAACTCCATTGGAGGATATTGTTGAATATTTCTTTTCTTACTTTCATCTTCTTCCTTAACAAGGTATAACCATTGTTGCATACATATTTTGAGTTTTATTTTTCTTTCTCTTATCTATGAAATCATTGAGTTTAGTGATGGATGGGCGCTTAATTATGAGTAGCTAAATCATCAACTAGAGGTGTGTGATGATGGGCGCTTAATTATATTGGGTATTGCTAGATTCATCTTAATATTGCTTAATTAGTGTAAATCTGTTAAGTTCTCTCCAATTTATAATTGATGATCCATAGTTGCAGATGTGGGTTTACTTTTCTTACTTGATTTTAGCTTGAAAAAGAAGAATTCAAGTATTTCGAGAGAATTTGATGGTGGGAATAGATGTGATTGTGTGGAGTTGGGCTAGAAATAACCAAAACCCATGTTCATAATCCCAATTAGTATTTGATGGCTAGAAATAGCTCAACTATTAACCCAAACTCTATTTTGCTAATTGAAATGTGTCTTGAGGTTCGAAAGGACTCGAGAAAAAGGCCTCTATAAGGTTGAAAAGCATAGGGTGCCAAGCATTTGATGAGCTAGCATATCTTATTTTATTAGCACGCCATCTACACCACACCTATAGTATTCTCTCATTATTTTCTATCAATTTTTGTTATTTTGCTATTTTAGCAAGCTGGTTTAAAATTGATAACATTGTTAACTTCATTTTTCCCCAAAAAGTTTACTGTTTTATTCCTCTTGATCGGTACGAGTTAATTCAAATTTGCTAAAAGAATGCTTGCACAAATTATTCACTAGTATCTGTGGGATTTGACTCCGACATCCATTGGGAATATTTGTTTTGAGCAACGACCGTGTACACTCTCTCGTTAAGAGGAGTGTAGTTTGGATGTTATCAACGAGAATCATGTTTGGAGCAATCGGGATAGTCAAGGGTGGAATGATAGGAAGGGAAATGGGGAAACCGTGAACTAAATCATAAAGGGGAATAACACCATAGAAGTTCAAATCCATATATTCCCCCTTCTAAGGTTGAGGCATCACAAATGCAACCCGGAGTGAGTGATGTTGGTAACTCAAAGATTGAGGAGATGTTTACAAGAGTTTTGAAGATGGTTGAGTCCACAAATAGTGGGGTGACGGAGATCAAAGGGGAGGTGTCTAACCTTTCCCAAACAATGAGTTCTCATTGAACGTCCATTAAGAATTTGGAAGCCCAAATGAACCACCATTCATCCCAAATGAATCCCCAGATGAAGGGAACCCTTTATAGTGATACCATACCAAGTCCGAAGAAGGATGACCATTACATGACGATTGTAACTAGAGTGGGAAAAGAGTGGTTATGCGGGTGTGAATTCCAAACAAGATGCTGATCCAATCACCAATGATATAGTGAAGGATGTGGTACCAAATACACCAAGTTGTGTTGATGATGAAGAGGAACCTAAATAGAAATGAGTGGCAGTCGATGCCAAAGATATTTATGTTGAGAAAAGGTTGAGGAGGCCTCAAATGCATAGGGCCAAGAGCCTAGAATCCCACCTCCTTACCCTCAGCGATTAAAGAAAATGAAAGAGGACAACCATTTTTGAAAGTTCATTGATATGTTTAGCAAGTCGTCCATCAACATACCACTAGTTGACGCGTTGCTCCAATGCCCACATGTCACTCATGATTTACGATTTATGACTTTGGGCGACTCACGGGCCCCATTTCATAGGTAGTTCACGAACACTCAAGCATGTTTATGATTATCATGTTTTTAACTAGCCTATGAATCTCACATATATTATTATATGATCACTATATATGTTTTGGGAGTAGTATTTAACACCGAGTAGATTCAAGCCCAGGTTACGCCTCGAGTCTCAGAACTATGTGCCGCCATATGTCATGTTTCGGACCTCCTTTGTGACTGTCCCATTTTTTCCCTAATGGGCCTTTCATTACTGATATCACACCCTTTATGGTTCTCCCCTTGGCAAGGTACGAACGGCCTCCCGACTAGGTTTATAGGTCGGGCTCCATGTGTACTCACATAGGGTATGTCGGTGATAAGAATCTCCCATTGTTCCTCATTAATTATGCATGTTATGATTATGTTCTTCGGCTCAAGTCATGTTTTATAAGGCTTTCCTCTCATTTCTATGAATACGATAAGTTATCAATGTTTCAAAAATCTTTAGCCTTACGTTTATTTATGATTTTAGTATTTTGATCATGTCGTCCTACTCTTATGAACATTTATGCAGTTTAAATTTTTGTTTTTCTTACCTTGCGTACTCGGTACATTCCACGTACTGACCCGTATAGTTTCTATGTTGTATCATCTCATGATACAAGACCCGACTATCAAGATCATCCTCTTCGGTAGTCCATTTAAAGCTAGCTATCAGCCTTTTTGGTGAGTCCTCATGTTCTCAGGGCCATATGTTCAGACTTTATTGCTTCTTTCAGTTTTTAGTATTTGTAGGGTTAGTTGGCATATTGTCCCATCAACTCCTCGGTTCTGGTTAGAGGCTTTTAGAAAATATGTAGTACTCAACTACCATGTATGGATTATGTGTCATCTTTCTTTCTATCTTATGTCATGATTTCATTTTCGCTATGATATTATGTTAAGTATTCCACTTTATGTGAATGATTTAGATGTATGCTCAAGCCATGGGTCGAATTGGAGCCTTTCGGGGTTCCTTGTCCCATGTTAACGATCTGGGTCTAATCTCGGGTTGTGAAAAACATGGTATCAGAGCCATAGGTTTAAAGTGTCCTAGGGTGTCTAAAAGCCGCATTAAGTAGTCTTTTTCATGGGTGTGAAGCGCGCCACACTTATGATGAAGAGGCTACGAGACGTTTAGGAAATGTTCCCTTCTTTCATGATCTATGTCGTGCAATGAAATGTCTTTCTATCCTTCTAATTCATTCTATTTACGTTTGTAGAATCATGCCTCCATGTCGAGTGAACGTCCAAAGAAATGGCAATGACAATGGTCATGAGGGTGCCAATGGTGATGAGCATCAGCCAACCCCAACCATTCATGAGGAGCACGCACCAGAGCCAGCTGCCCATGTTGAGTTTAGGGAAGCGATTCAGATGCTAGCATAGGCGCATTACCCTCAAAATGGGAATACAGTGGCAGCTAGTGTGAGGGATATCTTGAGGATGAACCTCCTGAGTTCACGGGTTCGAAGGTGGACAAGGTCCACATGAGTTTATCAAGGAGATTTTGAAGGTCACCCAGGTCATGGGGGTGACAAATGGGGAGTGTGTTAATTTAGCCTCCTATCAGCTCAAGGGGGTCGCCCATATCTTGTTCAAGTAGTGCAACGACAATAGGGCAGCGGGAGAGGGCCTTATTAGTTGGGATGAGTTCCATATGGCCTTTCTAGATCGGTTTTTCCCTCGGGAGATGAGGGAGTTGAAGGCAGCAGAGTTGATAAATCTCAAGCAGGGAAAGATGACCATGTTGGAATATTCGCTTGAGTTCACTCACTTGTAAAAATACACCCCAGATTTGGCGGTCGACCAGAAGGCGCGAGTGAGCAAGTTCGTGTATGGGTGGCCGAGTATCAAGAAAAAGGCTGCAGGACAACTATGCTTCACCAGGACATGGATTACCCATAGATAGTCATTTATGCCCAGCAGATGGAGCCAGCTCATATGAGAGATAGAGAGGCCAAGAGGGCTAGGACTGATAGCTACAGTTTCTCCCAGCTGAGGCCAAGAGGTGGGCATCAGCAGCAGTCTCAGCACAGATGTATTGCACCAGCACCATCCTCAGCTAGCACCCTATCTAGACCACGAGATGACCAGAGGAGTATGGCTTCAGGTTCGAGGGGTCAGGGTAGTACGCGGACAAAGCGTACCTTTCCAGCTTGTGCAAGTTGTGGAAAAAATCACCCAAGAAGGAGTTTAGTGGGCTCGGATGCTTGTTTCAGGTGTAGCAAACCCGGATACAGACTCAGGGATTGTCCTTCAGTCAGGTCAGGAGGTGGTGGAGCCCGTACCCCAGCCACTAGCTCAGTAGCTCCTGTGGCACACCCTTCTCAATAGGGTGCTTCGACTACTTCAGCTGGCAGTCAGCACCAAAAAAGGTTTTATGCACTTGCCTCTCGGCAAGAGCAGGAGACTTCTCCGGATGTGGTTACAGGTATGTTGCTAGTCTTTCATATTGATGCTTATGCCTTGTTAGATCTAGGAGCTACCTTGTCTTTTGTGACCCCTTACATTGCTATTAGCTTTGGAGTCAACCATGAAATTTTATCAAAACCATTCTCGTTTTCTACTCCGATTGGTGATTCGGTTGTAGCTAGGCGGGTATATAGAGGTTGCCCCATTACAGTGTTTCATAAGGTCACCTCCGCAAAATTATTAGAGTTAGCTATGACTGATTTTGATGTTATTTTTGCTATGGATTGGTTGTTTGCATGTTATGCTTCTGTTAACTGTAGAACCCGTGCGATGGAGTTCCATTTTCTGAGTGAGCCAGCCTTAGAATGGAAGGGTAGTTCCACCGTGCTTGTAGGTCGCTTCATCTCCTATCTCAAGGCCATGAAAATGATCTCCAAGGGTTGTATTAACCATCTAGTTAGGGTTAAGGATGTTACGTTAGAGACCCCGACTATTCAATTAGTCCTTGTAGTACGTGAGTATCCCGAGGTATTTCCAAATGATCTACCAGGTGTTCCTCCCGAGAGAGAGATTGATTTTGGGATTGACCTCCTACTTGACACTCAGCCCATATCTATTTCTCCCTACAAAATGGCTCCAGACTAGCTAAAGGAGTTAAAGGACTTGTTAGATAAGGGTTTCATTAGACCGAGTAAGTCTCCATGGGGTGCACCAGTCCTATTCGTCTGGAAGAAAGATGGTTCTCTTCGGATGTGTATTGATTATAGGTAGTCGAACAAGGTCACCATCAAGAACAGATACCCTTTACGCAGGATTGATGACTTATTTGATCAGCTTCAGTGTGCCAGGTGTTTCTCTAAGATAGATCTCAATTCCGGGTATCACTAACTCAGGGTTCGGGAGAGCAACATCCCAAAACTACTTTCAGGACTCAGTATGGTCATTATTAATTTGTTGGTATATGTTTTGGACTAACCAATGCCCCTGCAGCTTTTATGGACCTAATGAACAGGGTGTTCAAGGCATATCTGCACATGTTCATCATCGTGTTCATCGATGACATCTTGATATACTCTAGGAGCGAGGAGGAGCATGCCGCTCATCTGAGAGTAGTACTTCAGACTCTCAAGTATAGCCATCTATATGCCAAATTAAGCAAGTGGTAGTTCTGTTTCAATTCGGTAGCATTCTTGGGTCATGTGGTGTCAAGTGAAGGTATAAAGGTGGATCCTCTAAAGATAGAGGCGGTAAAGAATTGGCCCAAACCGATTAACCCTTCAGACATCAGGAGCTTTTTGGGCTTAGCAGGCTACTACCAGAGATTTGTTGAGGGCTTTTACTCTATTTCAACACCTCTGACCAAATTGACTCAAAAGTCGGAGTCTTGTGAAAGAAGCTTCCAAGAGTTGAAGGCTCGACTTACTTCAGCACTGGTATTGACCCTACCAGAGGAAACAAATGGCTTTGTGGTGTATAGTGATGCGTCAAGAATCGGACTTGGGTGTGTATTTATACAACATGGTAAAGTTATATAATATGCCTCTAGACAGCTGAAAGTTCATGAGAAGAATTACTCGACCCATGATCTCGAATTTGCCGTGGTTGTTTTCTCTTTGAAGATATGGCGGCATTACTTGTATGGGGTCCACGTGGATGTATTCATGGATTACAAGATCTTACAATATGTGTTCACGCAGAAAGATCTCAATCTTCGACAAAGGAGGTGGTTGGAGCTACTTAAGGACTATGACATGAGTGTCTTATACTACCCGGGTAAAGCCAATGTGGTAGCGGATGCACTTAGTAGACTCTCTATGGGGAGTGTGTCGCATGTGGATAAAGGAAAGAAAATGTTAGTGAAGGAGGTGCATCGATAAGCAAGGTTGGGAATCAGGTTGGTTCACTCAACCGATGGCGGTGTTGTTCTTCATAATGGATCAGAATCGTCCTTGGTGACTGATGTGAAGGCTAGAAAAGATGAGGATCCAACATTGGTAAAGTTGATAAAAGCCGTTCAAAATCAGAAAGTAGAGGTTTTCTCCAAAGGGGAAGATGATGTGCTTTTTTACCAAGGTCGCTTATGTGTTCCGGATGTGGATGATTTGAGGAGCCGGATATTTAATGAGGCTCATGGATCTAGATATTCTATCTATCCAAGTCCCACCAAGATGTATCATGATTTGCGGGAAATCTATTGGTGGAATGGAATGAAGAGGGATATTGCAAAATTTGTAGCCAAGTGCCCGAACTGTCAACAAGTAAAGGTTGAGCATCAGAGACCGAGAGGTGTACTTCAGGATATCAGCATTCCTACTTGAAAGTGGGAAGAAATCAACACGGACTTCATAACAGGTTTGCCTCGCACCCATAAATAGAGTAACTCCATTTGGGTTGTGGTGGACAGGTTGACCAAGGCTGCTCATTTTCTACCGGTCAAAACTATCGATTTAGTGGACGATTATGACAGGTTATACATTCGAGAGTTTGTTCGGTTGCGTGGAGTGCCCTTGTCCATCATATCGGATAGAGGTACTCCATTTGCCTCTCAGTTCTGGATATCTTTCCAAAAGGACTTGGTACTCAGGTCAAGCTTAACACCGTGTTTCATCTGCAAACAAATGGGCAGGCAGAGCGTACTATTCAGACTCTTGAGGATATGTTGAGAGCCTGCGTTATTGATTTCAAAGGTAGTTGGGATGATCATTTTCCTCTTATTGAGTTTGCCTACAACAACAGCTACCATTCTAGTATCTAGATGGCTCCGTTTGAGGCTCTCTATGGGCGGAGATGTAGGTCTCCCATTGGTTGATTTGAGGTTGGTGAAGCTGCATTGATAGGTCCGGATTTGGTTCATAAGGCCATGGAGAAAGTTTAGTTTCTAAGAGAAAGGATGAAAATGGCTCAAAGTCGCAAAAACTCTTATGTAGATGTGAGAAAAAGAGAGCTTGAGTTCGAAATTGATGATTTGGTGTTTTTGATGGTGTCTCCAATGAAGGGAGTGGTGAGGTTTGGGAAGAAGAGGAAACTCATTCCCCGCTATGTTTGCCCATACCGGATTGTGAGGCGTGTGGGTAAAGTGGCTTATGAGTTAGAGTTACCTTCAGAGTTAGCTTCAGTTCATCCCGTCTTCATGTATCGCTCTTGAAAAAGTGCTTGGGTGATTCAGCTTTAGTTGTTTCGGTGGAAAGTGTTGGTGTGAGAGATAGCCTCAGTTATGAGGAAAGTCCAGTTGCAATCTTGGAACGTTAGGTTCGGAGGCTAAGGAACAATGAAGTATCTTCAGTAAAGGTGTTATGGAGAGATCAACATGTTGAGGGAGCTACGGGGAAGCCGAAACGGATATGATGGCTAAATACTCTTCCCTGTTCCCTACTGGATCAGTTTCAGTTTGAGGTATAAGTTTTTTCCCTAATTCTATAATCAGTTTCCATGTTCAGTTCATGTGCGCAAGTTTGTTTTATTTTATGATAGATGTATGTGATTTCTGAATTCGATTAAGCTATGTAGTTATTTTTGGAGGTAGTCCTTCCGTCAGTTTTTGGTTTAAATGATTAGTATTTGCATATGATGATTCCTTGTTTCTGAGTTTTCTTAGTGTTTCTGGATCTGGGGAATATTTATATGCCCAAGTGATACTCAAATGTAT
>JACEIK010014314.1:7098-22046 GCA_018107945.1 Datura stramonium | reverse complement strand
CCATGGTCCGTTGGAGGAAATAATGGGCCTTTGGTACCCCCCGTAGGAACTAGTAAGAAAACTGGTACGGGGACAACGGGTGATAAGAACGACTCATTGGTAGGACAAATGGGCCGTTGTATCCCCTCGTGGTTCACGCTGCTGGGTTCTGGAACTGATCGATGGGTGGTAACAACGGCTCATTGGTAATAACCATAGGTTGTTGCTCCCTCTCGTTGCCTCAGGGAAAGGTCTGGTAATCCTCTGAACTTGGGATCCAATAGACGACATGACGGCTCGTTGTTAGGAAAAATGAGTCATCGTATGTCTCGTTGTTTCCCCTCGAAAAAAGGCTACTACTAACCACAACCACTTACAACTGTATGTTGGTTCCACCAACGGTCCGTTGTGGGGTTCGTCTGAGACAGAAAAAATTTCTGGTTTTCCTATGGTTTTTCATGCAACGTTTGAATTTGGTCTAGGTAAGTTTTAGAGTGTTACAATATCTCCCCCTTTGGATTATTCGTCCTCGAATGAAGGCCAAATCGATGAAAAGAGCTGAGATTTCTAAAATTGAGGCTATGACTGATTTCTGAAGGAGTAACTGACTCCGAACCTGACTTAACTATACTACCTGAGCTGATGTAAGTAGAATACACGCAGAAAATCTAAATAAGGCTGATGAGTACGGAACTGAGTAGAGTACTGAGAAGGAATTTAGTACCTGATTCTAGGTCTGAACTGGAAGGGAACAAGTGAGGTTATCTGACCATCATGTATACTTCCGCTTCCCATGTGGCTCCCTTAACATGCTTATTTCTCCATAGAACCTTGACTTAAGCTATCTCCTTATTCCTTAGCTTACGAACCTGACGGTCAAGGATCTAGACTGGTACCTCCTCAAATGTGAGACTATCCTTTATCTCCTAACTGTCCAATGGCACTACTGAAGTTGGATCACCGATGCACTTCTTTAGAAGTGAAACATGGAAAACTGGGTGTACTGCTGCTAGTTATGAAGGTAACTTTGGCTCATAGGCCACCTTACCAATCCGTCTCAATATCTTATAGGGTCCTACATATCGTGGACTGAGCTTTCTCTTTTTCCCAAATCTCATCACCCCTTTCATGGGCGAGATTTTTAGGTATATCCAATCACTAACTGCAAACTCCAATTCTCTTCTCTGCACATCGACATAGCATTTTTGAGGGCTCTGAGCTGTTTTCAGCCTATCTTGGATAAGCTGAACTTTCTACATTGCCTCATGTAATGAGTCTGTCCCTATCAAGTAGCTTCACCAACTTCAAACCCCCCAATAGGCGATCTACACCTCCTACCATACAATGCTTCGAATGGGGCCATCTGAATGCTCAATGGTAGTTTTTGTTGTATGCAAACTCGATAAGAGGAAAATGGCCATCCAAATTACCCTTAAAATCAATCACACATGCTCTTAGAATATCTTCCAGGGTTTGTATGGTCCGCATAGCTTGCCCATCGGTCTGCAGATGAAAACCGGTACTGAGTTTAACCTGGGTGCCTAGTCCCTTCTGAAAGGACTTCAAGAAGTCTGAGGTGAACTGTGCTCCCCTGTTTGAAATGATTTACAAGGGTACCCCATGAAGTCTGACTAACTCTCGACTATAAAGTTTGGCATAGTCCTCCACTGAGTCTGTGGTTTTGACTGGGAGGAAATGAGTTGACTTGGTCAATCGATCTACTACTACCCAGATTAGGTCATACTGCCGACTAGTTTGAGGTACACTTGTAATAAAGTCCATATTTACCTCTTCCCACTTCCACGTGAGTATACTGATATCTTGAGTTATGACCTGACCTTTGATGCTCCACTTTGACTTGCTGGCAATTTGGGCACCTGCTACAAATTCGGCAATATTTCTTTTCATGTCGTTCCACCAGTAAATGTCCCTCAAATCGTGGTACATTTTGGTAGTACCAGGATGAATAGAGTACCTCGAGATGTGTGCTTCAACAAAAATCTTTTGTCTCAATTCGCCAACATGTGGCATACACAATCTTCCCTGGTAACAAAGCATTCCATCTCCCCCTTGGGAGAAAGCCTCAACCTTCTTTCTAAGTACTGCTTCCTTGTGTTTGAGTAAAATTGGATCTTCATCTAATCTGGACTTAACCTCAACTACCAAGGATGAATCTAACCTGCTTTGTACTACTACCCCACCTTCGACTGAGTCTACCAGCTGCACCCTTCACTGGGCTAGTCTGTGAACTTCCTTTGCTAATTCCTTTTTACGTTCTTCCACATGAGCCACGTTTCCCATAAACACTCTGCTTAGAGCATCATCCATTATGTTGGCTTTGCTCGGGTGATACATCACACTCATGTCATAATCATTTAATAGTTCCAACTACCGTCTCTGGCGTAGGTTTAGGTCCTTTTGATTAAAACGTACTGAAGACTCTTGTGATCTGTGAACACATCCACGTGAGCCCTGCACAAGTAATGTCTCCATATTCTTAACACAAGTAACACTGCTTCCAACTCCAATTCATGAGTTGGATAATTCTTCTTATGAACTTTGATCTTCCTGGAGACTTAGGCTATCACCTTGCCACATTTTGGAGGCATCACAATATACAACAAACCCGTCCGTTCCTTCTGGAAGGGTCAAAACTGGAGCGGTAGTGAGTCGAGTCTTCAACTCCTGAAAACTATTCTCACACTCATCTGACCACTGAAATTTCACCTTCTTGTGGGTTAATTTGTTCAGAAGGGATGCTACAGAGGAGAAACCTTCAACAAACCATCGGTAATAGCCTACTAAGCCAAAGAAACTCCTGATTTCGGTCGGAGAGGTGGGTCTGGGCTAATCCTTTACTGCTAAAATTTTTTGAGTATCTACCTATATCCCCTCACCTGATACCACATGACCGAAGAATGGCACAGACTTTAACCGGAATTCACACTTGCTAAATTTAGAGAATAGCTGGCGATCTCTGAGGGTTTGTAATGCTAATCTTAGGTGATTTGCATGCTCTTCCTTATTTCTGGAGTACACCAGAATGTCTTCAATAAATACGATGACGAACATATCTAGGTACGACTTGAAAACCCTGTTCATTAGATCCATGAAGACTACTGGGGCATTTGTTAATCTAAAGGACATCACCACAAACTGATAATGTCCTTGCCGGGTTCTAAATGTTGTTTTCGGTATGTCACTCTCTCTAACCCTTTACTGATGGTACCTCAACTTGAGGTCGATCTTGGAAAAGCAACTGGCTCCCTGGAGTTGGTCAAATAGATCGTCAATTATGGGCAAAGGGTACCTGTTCTTAACTGTGACCTAGTTTAGTTGACAGTAATCTATGTACATTTTGAGGGTACCGTCTTTCTTGCGCACGAATAACACTAGAGCACCCTAGGGAGAAATGTTGGGTCTGATAATACCCTTGTCAAGAAGATCTTTTAGCTGCTCCTTCAACTCCTTAAGTTCAGCTGGAGCCATTCTGTAAAGAGGGATGGAGATGGGTTGAGTATTTGGGAGGAGATCTATTCCAAAGTCTATTTCCCATTCAGGGGGAACTCTGGGAAGATCCTCACGAAATACATCTGAGAACTCGCTGACAACTGGAACTGACTAAATGGTTTGGGTCTCGGAGTTGGAATCCTTGACCCGAACAAGATGATATAGACATCCTTTGGAAATGAGTTTTTGGGACTGGAGGTAGGAAATAAACCTACCCTTAGGAGCTGAACTGCTACCCGACCATTCTAAAACTAGCTCATTAGGAAACTGGAATTTGACAACTCTAGTTCTGTAATCGACTGTGGCATAGCAAGAGTGCTACCAATCCATGCCGAGAATAAGGTAGAAGTTGACCATGTCTAGCTCGACAAGATCAACTGGTATGACTTTACTCAAGACTGATACTGGGTTGTTTCTATAAACCCAGTTAGCTCTATCTGACTCGCCAACTGGGGTGAAGACTGAGAAGAGTTCTAATAGGACCTCTGGCCTGATGCTGAATTCAACTGCTACATATGGAGTTACAAACAAAAGGGAAGCTCCTGGATCTAGGAGGACATATACGTTTAGGTGGAAGAGACGTAGCATACCAGTAACTACGTCAGGTGAGCTTTCTTGTTCTTGACGAGAAGAGAGAGCATAAGAACGATTCTGGCACTAACCGCCATCTGTACTTGATGTGTTGGCCTACTGAGCTGGTCGACCTACTAGAGATGCTGAGGTAGTGGATTGTGATCTTCCTCGCCCTGATGAAGAACATTCTTTAATTCGATGTCCGAGCTGTCCACAATCGAAACAACCTTCCCTACCTTGTAGACACTCTCCAGGATTATTTTTGCCACACTTGGGGCACACTGTATACTTGTTCCCTAAACTGTGGGCCTGAGACTTAGTGCTCGATGACCCACCCCTCCTATCCTGGCGGGATCGAAAGGTTGGGGTACTGGCAGAGCTAGGTGCTGGGGCCCTGTGTTGCTACTGCTGCTGATGTGGGCGGATACAACCGCCAAATCTCTGGTGGCCAAAATTTAAATGGCCTGTTCTTACTCGCTTGTTCTTTCTCTCCATATCTTTCAGCTTCTCGGCCTCAATCTGTTGAGCGTAAATAATTAGGCAGACAAATCCATGTCCTTGATCAGCATCGCCGTTCTACACTCCTTGAGGACCAGATTAGATACTCCGTTGACGAACTTCAGCATGCTAGTCCTTGGCTCGGCCACAATCTCTGGAGCATACTTTGATAATCTGGTGAACTCCAGAGCATACTCCTCCACTGTCTGGTTTCCCTACTGTAGGTTCATAAACTCCGCCATCTTAGCCTCACTCAGCTCCCGAGGAAAGAACCTATCCAGAAAAGCTGTCTGAAAATTCTCCCACTCAACTGGTCCTGCTTCTGCTGACCGCCGATCCTTCCACTATTCGTACCAAACTAGGCTACCCCTTTTAGCTGGTAGGCATCCAGGTTCGCACTCTCGGAGGAGCTGACACCCATGATCCGGGTGATCTTTCTGATATCGTCTACAAAGCCTTGTGGGTCCTCTCCCACCTTTGTTCCGTGAAAGTTTGGAGGGTTCATCGGGGTGAAATCCCGCACCCGAGCAGCAACTGTAGACCCATTTATGGCTACTGGAACCACCTGCTGGTACACTTGGTTGTTGATGATCTAAGCAAGCAATTGAATGGCCGCCCTAAATTCGACAGCAGATACGGAATCATCCTGGGGAGCTACCAGATCTGGTGGGGCGGGTCTGTTGGCGTTTCCGGCCCTTCATCCATTTTCACGTCGAGCAGGCATTGTTCACTAAAAAGGAAATAGGACACGATTTAGAAAGACGCCTTTGGAATTGGACTTTAACACATGATAAAGAGCATGAACAAAAGGGGAATTTTCCTAATAACAGCTCATAGCCTCCTCTTCATAAGTGTGGCGCACTTCACACCCATGAAAAGGACTCTACTCGATGCGGCTTTCAGACTTTCCGAGGGTACTCTAAACCTGGCTCTGATACCAAGTTTGCCACGCCCCGGGCCTACACCCTAGACGCAACATGATACTTGAAGCCACAAGTGACCCCAAGACAACCCTTGGTCTATCATACACTAGCATTTTGAGTAAACATGCACAACAAAATTTTTTAATTAACAGCATTAACTAGTTTAAGAAAACGTAAAAACTGAATGTAATGAAGAAAGTGACATTTTTCTTAAATACATCTCTGAAAACAAGTCTGGTTTGAAAGTCATCTACTGAGGAGTTGCTGGGACAAGACCCCAGGTAACTCTAACTCTATAGAAAATCATAACTCAACTAAAGAAAATAAGCAAGGCCCTTGAATGATAAGGACTCACACTTCGGCTGTTGAGGTAGAGGCTCTGAAACTGTGGTGATTATCTGAGCTAGGTCTGAGAACCTACAGCTGTATCATGAAACGATACATCATAAAAGTATGCGTCAGTACTTTGAATGTACTGAGTAAGTGAGAGAAACATGAATAACATGACAGAACTGGTAACTGAACTGATACGACATGAAATGACCAACTAAAATGATGAATACTGATACAATTGATAATAAACTAATATGGTCAAAAGTGACCCTGACTGATGGTCATAAACATGTCCTATGTCTAAAATACTGAGTCTATAATACTACACTGAACTAATCTGGACTGAAGAATCTGAGAGCGAACTATACTGACTGGTAGAGAGGCTATAACCGACATATAACCACGCGAGCTAGACGTGGAGTCTGATGTACAGACCCCATCGGTAGGACCCAATATACCTTGTCAGGGTATAAAGGCATGGACTATGAGAATCACTATCAAAGGGGTCATGAGGCCAAGTAAATATATATAACCTACGGTGGCAATGTAGTTCTGGAACTTGGGTGCGCTGGAACCCTGGCCCTTTCGGTGCTAAGTCCTACTCCCACAGGATAATCCTATTACTTTTACTATTGACAAGAAGATAGCTCGATACTGGGGTCCAAGAATATACTGACCTAGGGATACTGTCAGAGAGTTCCCTGAGCATCTTATAGGACCAGATTTGGAAATTGAGTTCTAAGACCGGTCAGAGCTACTTATTTGGAAGCGTCGTAACCGTCTTAAGAACAACTGATAACTGACTAGGGTTCGAGGGCTGGTCAGAGCTATAATTGGAATGTCATGACTTCCTAATGGACTAAATAACTCTAATATGTGTCTGAGTCTAATAACTGAGAGGCACCACTGATACCTCGAGAAGAGACCATAGTCAAACTTATCAACAGACATTTCTGACTAACACTAAAATATTCTAATACTATGACTGCAACGGAACTGACAATTCCAAGAAAATACAAAGTATGTAGACTTTCAGAATGAATCTGAATATCATACAAGTAACTGAGTTGTCAACACATACAAGCATTATAAAAGCCCCTAACTCTGAAAGATGCAACCAATTCTCAAGAATTCAAAGCCTAAGAAGGAGTCTAATTTCTGAAATTTCAATAGTTAGGGCTGAATTTCTAAAGTTGGTGGAACAAGCATCATTTTTATTAACGACTGGTGGAAAAGATAGCTAAAATTAACATAAGACCAGATTCCACATGAATTAATCCTAGAACAACGACAATATCTTAAATTTCGTAAGTTCGGGGCTAGGACTGAAAGTTAACTGAGAGAGGGTTTCTGGGGTACGCATGGGGAGAACAATCTCCTTGCTATATTCCCACATATCTATAGAAGAGAATATTATAAAAATATTGAAGAAAGACTGAGAAGATGAACGTTTTCCCTAGCTTCTACTCTGAACTCCTGATTGTTTCTATGCTTTGGTTTTTGAGAGGATGAGTGAAGGAGGACGGGGAATTGTCGGTATATCCCTTTTTACTCCCTCCCGAGACACCAAAACAATAAGGTTTTGGAATAAAAAATCTGGGAAAGTACTAAAATACCCCTGACAGAAAGAACTGAAAACTGCCCGACACTAAACAACGGACCTCAGAACGGGTCATTGGTAGGAACAATGGCCCATTGAATCTGGTCGTGCTTTTTGGGTTCAGAAACAAGGTTTACTGGAAGTGTCCCACGGTTACGTACAATGGTCCGTTGGAAGCAACAACGGGCCATTGATACCCCTTCTAAGAAGTGGTAAGAAAAATGGCACGGGTACAACAGTTGATAAGAACGACTCATTGGTAGGACCAACAGGCCGTTGTATCCCCTTTTGGTTCACATTGCTAGGTTCTGGAATTGATCGAATGGTGGTAACAATGGCTCGTTGGTAATAACCACGGGCTGTTGTTCCCTCTCGTTTCCTCAGGGAAAGATCCGGTAATCCTATGAACTTGGGATTTAACGGACAACAGGATGGCTCGTTGTTAGGAACAGTGAGTTGTCCTATGTCTCTTTGTTTCCCCTCGAATGAAGGCTGCTACTAACCACCACATCAAATCGTCCATTGGTTCCAGCAACGGTCCGTTGTGGGGGTCGTCTGAGACAGAAAAAGTTTTTGGTTTTCCTATGGTTTTTCATGCAACGTTTGAATTTGGTCTAGGAATGTTTTGGGGTGTTACAACTTGCCTCTCATAGAGTTTGCCTACAATTACAGTTATCAGTCCAGCATTCAGATGGCTCCATTTGAGGCCCTTTACGGGTAGAGTTGTAGGTCAACTATTGGATGGTTTAAGGTAGGTGAGGCAACATTGATAGGGTCAAATTCAGTTCATGAGTCTATGGAAAAAAGTTCAACTTATTAGAGAGAGGTTGAAAATAGCTCAGAGTCATCAGAAATCTTATGTGAATGTTATGCAAAGAGAGCTTGAGTTTAAGGTTTATGATTGGGTATTTTTGAAGGTGTCTCCTATGAAGGGAGTTATGAGATTCGGTAAGAAATGGAAGCTTAGTCCCCGATATGCTTGTCCTTATAGGATTTTGAGGTGAGTTGGCAAGGTGGCATATGTGTTGGAGCTACCAACAGAATTAGCTTTGGTGCATCTAGTTTTCCATGTATCTATATAGAAGAATTGCATGGTGACCCTGCCTTAGTTGTTCCGGTAGAGAGCATTGGGGTGAGGATAGCCTTACTTATGAGGAGGTTCCAGTTAAGATCCTTGATCATAAAGTTCGGGAGTTGAGGAACAAGGTAGTAGCTTTTGTGAAAGTTTTGTGGAGAAATCAGCTTGTTGAGGGAGCTACGTGGGAAGCCGATGTAGATATGATGTCTAGATACCTGTAAATTTTTCCTTTTGGATCAGTTCGAGCGTGAGGTACCAGTTTCCTCCTTAATACTCTATTCAGTTTCATGTCAAGCTCATGTCTCTTAGTTTCTTTCATGTTATAACATGCATGTATGTTTCATGAATTTAGTTTAGTCGTGTATCTCAGTCCAGAGTCAGTCACTCCATCAGTTTTTCAATCTATAGCTTTTAGTTCTGGGATTGTAGCTCTTTCCCCTCTTTTTAGCTTATTTATTCTCCATTCAAGAACGGATGTTTACAAGGGGGAGATAATGTAACACTCCAAAAGACTGTCAGATCAAACATGAGTCTTTTAGTAGGAAATGGCACCAGAGCCACAAAATAACTCAAGGAACGGGTCGTTGTGAGGAACAATGACTCGTTGTAATCTTTCAGTCAAAGCTTCCCAAAAATAATGAGTCAAGTAACGACTCATTGGTTCATGTAATAGGACATCCTAACGGGTCATTGAGTAGAGTTCATAAAGGGGCTAAATTTGGTTTAGAGACAATGGAAGGATACCACGACTCATTGGGCCATATGACGACCCATGGTATTGACCCGTTGGGAAGATATCAAAATAAAGGCAGGTGTGACTGTGGTGCTAATGAAAGGAGTAACAAGTCATTGTAGCATGTAATGACTCCTCCTATCTAGTCATTGGTTGGGGAAGCAGTAGATTAACAGAAGTACTCCAGAATCAACAGATGGATCCAACGAGTCATCAAGTCTTGCAATGACTCATTGGATGGGTCCTTGCAGCTGACAATTAGTTTTTAGTTATGATTTCTCGGGGTATTTTTGTAATTTCGTAAGCTTCTAACCCCTAAGTGATGTTGTTTTGGTTTCTTAAAGAGGGTTTTAAGGGACTTAACCTAGCCTAAGTCCTTATGCTCTCATAACTATAGTAGATTTGAAATCCTCTCTCAATATAAAGGCTACGGTTCTTCCTCAAATTTCTCTTCCAATCTTCTTGGATTTTCAAGAAAAGTTTAGGGTAAATATTTTTGGGTATGTAGGGACATGAATTGGGGAAATTCTTCCACCCTAATTCTTATTTTCATCCTAATTCTATGATTTCAATTCTCTAAGAATGTCAAATTGAATTCTAGGGTTTTACCCAATTTTTATGAAATCTTCCATGCTATCTCTATGGGTTTAATCCCTTCATGTTTCAATTAATTTTTCATTGCTATTAGGGAAGATTTAACCCTCATTTTACTTACTAATTCATGATTTCAATTTTATGAAGATTATCCCCTATTATGCATGATTTATGAAATTCAAGCTTATGAGTTCATGATTTCAAGTATGATGTATTATCAAGTATGCATGCATGATTGTGAATTCCTACACTTTCGATTACATGATTTTGATATGGTGAGGCCTTATTCAAGTATATGTGGTTTTCATGAAAAGTAAAGTTTATGTATTATGGCCAATTATGGCATCAAATCCCATGGATAGTTCACGCATGTCAAGTATGATTATGATTTCACGATTTTAAACTAGCCATGCAAGTTCAAGTATGTTTGCATGTTAATAATTATGAGCATGTTCATGTTTTTAGGAGTAGTGTCTAGCACCGAGTAGGATAGGGGTTCAGGCAAACCCCGAGTCTCAGAACTACATGCCACCGTAGGTATACATGTTCATGTTCAAACCCTATGGGGACTTACAAGTGATATCACAACTTAAATTATTCCTAACCTTAGAAAGCTTGGGACGACTCTGCCCACTTGACTGAGATAGTTGGGACATTATGTAAGCTATATCATCATGATGTCGGTTATGGAGAAGCCTCCCATTGTTCCTTATGTTTTTAGTACTCATGTTCATGTATTATAAAATCATGCCTTATAACATATTTGATCCATTGATTAGTTTATGAATTTTCATTTATGTTTTCAAGTGTAGTACACTGTATGATTTTTATTTCTATTCATGGATCATTATGTTAAACTTATGATGAATAGATTATGATTATGTATATTTCAGATATATGGCCTTTAACATGTTGCCCTTACTCTTATGCTCTATCTTGATTTATTTTCATGATTTTATACTACCATTTTACTTGTGTGTTTTACTTTCTTTACATACTTAGTACATTCAAAGTACTGAGTGCATACTCTATGCTATATCTTCTCATGATATAGGTTTGAGTGACCCATCTCAGTCTCGTCACTAGCTCGCTCCCTCTCGGTCCAGCTACATTCCATTTTCAGTGAGTCCTCAAGATCGGAGGACGTCAGTATTGGTTATGTCTCTTTGTCATGTCTTTCAATTTCAGTCTTTGGTAAGCTAGTTCGGGGCATTCTCCCATCATCTCATAAGATGTTTAGAGGCTTTTCAGAGAGAATGTATAGATATTTTAAACGTTGTTGGTTTGTGTTTCCCTTTATGTTGATATGCTATGCAGTCTTCCACTTACGTCTTGCTCATGCTTTATTTTCCGCTTAGCATAGCATATCAACATATAGTCATTAAATAGGGATTGGTTGATCATTTGAATGAATCTAAGTTATCAATTCTGTAAGTAAGTATTGGTAAAGATCACGAGTGTATATCCAAAGTTGTTATGAACCCATGGGGAACACAAACCCTAGTTATCCTTTAATTATTGATTAACAAATATAATGTTGACTGCTGTTTATTTTTATTATTGCTTTTTATTAGAATCCCTCCATTGTGAAGTAATTACCATACAAGTTCATCTACCGGCTGTAATCTAGATCTTCCATATTCCATGTGGGATCGACCCCAACCTCTAAGTTGGGTTCTTTATTGACAATGTCCGTTTCATACTTCAGTTAGAAGTATGGTTTGAGCGTTGTTAAAAAGTGGCGCTGTTGCCGGGGAATGCAGCTAAAACTAGGTTATTTGCTTGTATTTGACTTTTTGGTAATTATTTCCTTAATTATGTTTATTTTTGTGTTTTTCTTTGATATCCACATGTTGTCCTACTGTGAATGCCAAGCACTCGGAGTAGAGGAGACCCCCTTGTTCCACTAAATCTCAAAATCGAACGAGCATTGCATAGAATGGAAAACCCTGAACAGAGGCAAGCCTGCTTAGCTGAAGAAGCTAGGCAAGCCGAGCTAGCCCGGTTAGCTGCACCTCACAGGCCAAAGATGATAGATATGAGGGTGTAAATGTTGGTCAACATGGGAGGGGCAACCGAGCTCAGAGATTAGCCCCTCAGTTCTTTGATGATGATGACCCAGATATTGATGAGGTTGGGTCAACTGGAGAAATTGTGACACCACCACTGCCCGCTGGGGCCAAATTTGACATTACGAGCACCATGATTCAACTGCTAAACATGAAGGGGGTGTTCAGTGGCCACGCAACAGATGACGCCAACCTGTACTTGATGAATTTTGTAGGAATATGCAAGGCATATAGGTTGCTCGGAGTAAGCCAGGATGCGATAAGACTGTGACTCTTCCCTTTCTCTCTATCAGGGGAAGCTACTTTGTGGTTATCGGAGTTGCCCAAGGACCCAATAACCAATTGGAGGGAGCTTAAACAAGCCTTCTTGGAGAGATTCTTTCCCCAATCAAGGATGTTATAGTTAAAAGATGAGATCTACAACTTCCGGCAAATTAAGATGGAGGCACTTCATGAAACTTGGTTGAGGTTCAAAAAGAAGTTGACTAAGTCCCCGAACCATAAAATCCTAGATGACAGTTTGTTGGAAATCTTTTACAGGTCTCTTAATAATAACACCAAGGCTGTAGGAGACATGGTGGCGGGTTGAGCATTGATGAGTCACACCTGGGAGGAAGCATCCACTATCCTTGACAGGGTGACAATGACAAACAGGGCCTGGCACACGAGGTAGGTTGATGTAGTGGCAGGTACATATGCTATTGGTTTGACTGCAGACCAACGAAGGAAGGAGGAAGAACGCGATTAGGAGTTGGCTCACATGCGCACATCATTGGATTTGCTGACAAAGCATATCATGGGAGCAGGAGAAAAAAAGGTAAATGCAGTGGGAACTCAAGGAAGTGAGCAAGGGGCAGAATACTCTGATTCTGAGGAAGAGGCAAACTCCCTTAATACCCAAATGGCAGGTTTCCGAGCACGCGCAAGCGTCTGGACAAGACAATTAGCGCCAAGATTCTGGAAATCAAGGTCGGAACCAATACAAAGAAAACTATAACAGGAACGGGTTTAGAGATAGGAGCCATGGTCGTGAGCGAGAGGGAGAATGGAGAAGTACTAACGGATATCACAATGACCGAGCTGGAGTCTATGTGCCTCCTCACGCATGAGAAGGGGAGGCTGGACAATCAAAGTTGGAGAGTATGATGGCTGAAATGCTGAAAAGGTGAGGTCAACGGATGATCAGTTAAAAGAAACTCGAAGTGACTTATCTAGCATGGGTCATAAAGTTGAATCTCACACCACCGCCGTCAAGTAGATAGAACACCAAATTGGGCAACTGTCAGCATCAATGAACCCTAGGAAAAAGGGTACACTTCCTAGCAAAATCGCACAAAATCTAAAGAATGATGCTCATTGCATGGCAGTGATGACTAGGAGTGGTAAAACCATAGTTGACCCCTCGTCCCTATTGAAGTTGAAAGGAGGAAAGAGAGAGTGATTGAGGAAGAAGAGATTGGTGATGAGACACAACATGATGGGTTGGAAGAGGCCCCTAGGAGTGAGAAGGAATGCAACATGGATCAAGGGGCAACTCTAGTGCAAAATGCTATCCCGATACCACCGCCACCATTCCCGCAAAGGATGAAGAAAAAGGCGGATAACGGTAAGTTCCAAAAATTTCTTTCAATGTTCAAACAACTTTCTGTGAATATACCGTTGGTCGAAGCACTAGAGCAGATGCCGGGATATGCAAAATTCATGAAGGACCTATTGAAGAAGAAAAGATCTTTAAGCTATGAGCCGGTTGACAATGTCCATCACTACAGTGCCATAGCAACAAGGGTCTTAGCTCAGAAAAAGAAAGACCCAGGTGCCTTCACGATACATTGCACCATTGGTAATGTCGATTTCGCAAGGGCATTCTGTGATCTAGGAGCTAGCATAAATATAATGCCCTTGGAGGTCTTCAAGAAGCTAGGATTGGGAGCCCTCATACCAACCAACATGCGGCTATTGATGGTCGATAGAACAGTAAAGAGGCTAGTGGGCATCATAGTTGATGTGCTCGTCAAGGTTGATAAGTTTATATTCCCAACGGACTTCATGATCTTGGATTGCAAGGTCGATTATGAGGTCCCAATCATTCTTGGGCGACCATTCCTCGCCACTAGGAGAGCTCTAGTAGATGTGGAAGCTGGCCTGTTGAAGTTCAGGCTAAACAAAGAAGAGGCCACTTTAAACATCTGTCGGACCATGAAACAACCAAAGGAATATAGTGTGATCTCAGCACTTGAGGATGAGTATGAGTCACTTGACGAATTCTGAGTAGTAAAGAGACTTGCCTCATGCCGCGACATTAAATCAGGCGCTTCTTGGGAGGCAACCCAAGTGGTGGTTTGGTGAAGTTTGAGTAGCTACAGGTATGTCCTTCTCCCTTGTTTGATTATATTTTATGCTTTGGGGATGAAGCTCATTTTTTAAAAAGGGGGGGTGTACTTGTATTTTTGGGATATTTTTGTTCACCTAAGGGTTTTTATTACCGTGTTTCTTTTTCCTCAGACATGCAATCTAGTAGAACCGACATGTGTTAGTATTTTTGGTTTTAGTTGTGATTTTTTTTCAATTAGAAAGTAACTTACGAATACCCATATTGGATATGCACTACTTTTGTTGTTTTTGAAAAATTGACCCTGTTTAGAAATTTTTGCTATGTATTTGTGACAACAATGCATAATTTTTATGGATCATTTTATGTTATTTACTTACTAATAGTGCTAGTCTTGTTAAGCCATGTATGAACCAGATAGGTAAAGTGAAAATAGTTCATGTACCATGTGTGAGTGAGGTCTTAGTATTTGTTGCGGTATGTTGTTGAAGACCTAGAACTTGCCTGGTTGGTCTCTGCATAGGTTGAGGATGGTTGGTTAAGAGATAATCATAGGCCATTTTTTTGTTAGCTCACTTTTTGCCTATATTGCCCTGCCAAAGTGTCATGAATCCCTTGATCCCAAGTTTGAGCCTCAATTGACCATATTTCTTTGATTTACCTGCTAACCGTACCCATTTGTTTATAATGAACCTGTTTGGCCCTGGTACTTCCTTGGATATTGTGAAC
>JACEIK010014305.1:0-16289 GCA_018107945.1 Datura stramonium | reverse complement strand
ATAATAATGTAATTAAAATTTTAAAAAAATCATAACCTTGAAATTAGAGAGGAGGGGCGGCAGCTGTGGAGGGATGTTGGGCGGTGGGAGGGACGCCGGCCGTGATCTGGGAGGGATGCCGGTGAGCTGGGAGCTGAGACAATGGGGTTTAGGGTGGAGACCGCCGGAGTGAAATGAGAGCGAAGAGAGAAGAAAGAAATGAGAGAAGAAAGGTTGTATGGGTCAATATAATTTGGCAAACTGACGGACAAGGTCGTTCAATCAGTTGGTTTATCTATTTAATGAATTGACCAGGTCTTGATAAAAAAACTGACGGACAAAATCAACCATGTCCGTCGGTTTGCAACAATTATTTTAAATAAAAATTTATTTTTATATTTTTATTTTTATTTTTATTTAAAAATAGTAATTAATTCATATACCGACTCTATCCGTCGGATAGATAAATTAATTTTTTATTTTTTTAATTAGGCACGACACTATCCGTCGGATTAAAAAATTATATTCCAATAAGATTATTCGTGCAAAAATTATCGACTACATACCCGACAGACAGTATAGTTGTGTTTAATAATTATATAAAAATTAAATTAAAAATAGAGAAAACGAGGACAGGTTCGATTTTGTTTCGACCGACCCTGTCCATCGCACCCTTCCCTCAATTTTTACGCAGTTTTTAGTAGTGTTGTTTGCTATTTAGCATCGTCTTTGTAAATAGAAGTTAGTGAATAAACTCCAAAGATTTTTTCATACCACGATTCTCTCAAAGAGCAAAATTTTTCATATCTTGATTTTTTTGTGTCGAATCAGGTGACATTTTTCAATGATGGATTAAGAGGCGACTTTCTTAAGGGAAAATGTCATGTTTAGTTGTCATTTTGAGTCTTTGTGCACTTATCTTGAGAGGCACCACAAAAATATTCTAGGAAAAGAAATTTAATTTTTTAGAAAAGAGGGGTAAATGAACTTAAAAAGCATTCTCTTGTCATGATGCCTACATTCTTTTTTTGGGTTTTTGATTTACAAATGAGTTGTGTGAAACTCATAATAACTTGTCAAAAGTCATACTTTTCAATTAATTTTGACAACAACTAGAGTCCTTGGGATTATGATGCCTTGTGTGATAAGGTTGTTGTTTGTTCTTATGTATGCATGCCATCTAGAACTTGCCTCAAAAGTGATTAAAGAAAAAATCCTAGATGTGACTGAGCTTGGAAAATGGCCATTAGGCCCTTTTTTGGATAGTCACTTAAAAAAAAACAAGGCCCTTCTTTAACATTGATCTTAGTCAACTATTTTTTAGCCTTAAAATTTTTTCTTGAAAATCATATTACAAGCCTTGACCCTATTTAAATCCTTTATTTTGGCACCCATTTCTCCCTAAATGCTAGTGATAAGAGAAAATAGGGGCTAAAAGCCCAAGATTTCAGGGGCAAATGAGAAATAAAATATTGGTGTTGGCAAAATCCTAAGTTTGGGGGTGTGCATAAAAGAAAAAAGAGGAATGAGCTTCAATGTGAGGTAGCACCAATTGCTTAATGTAAAACAAAATGGTTGTTTGAAACCTTTGATCAAAGGAAGGAAAGAATTGAGTGGTGCTATCTCTTGTGTAGTGGACGCTTAATGAAGAAACTGAAGGATTTTATAAGGGTGGCTCTTTGGGAAAACTTGGATTATGAAAAGGAGAGATAAGGTGAAGTTGTGACTCTATGTTGTGAGTGGGATATTTGATTTATGTCACAAAATTGTCAGGGAGATTCTAGTCACTTGAACTAAATGATGGCCTATCTATACCCCTAGCCTACATTTTGACCCGCAAGTCCTTTAGTGATTTCAATCTTTGCAACTCTACATTAGTGGTGATTTACATGAAGGGCAATCCTATGGGTCAATGTGTGTACACTTAAATATCTTTGAGAGAGTAAGCATTTATAGATCATCTTATAATCTCTATTGTGTGAATTTCATGATTGTGAGTGGGATTCTCTCTTTTGGTGGGTGGCATTACATTCTTGGAGTGAATGTTAAATTCCTGATCTCAATTGAGAGGTATGAATGCGACAACATGTGTAGTGAGCTTCTAGGAAAACCTTGACGGTTGTATGTCAATGATTCAAGATGCTTGTTGATTTTGATTGAAATGAAAATGCCCCTGATCTAGATTGAAAGAGTGATGGTGATCTTTATCGAGTACTTTTATTGATACCAATTGAAATTTGTGCATTCATTTGGATCTTTTTATTTTTAAGTCTTTTTGTGATTTTGGGGTTATTCTGAGTCTTAGTAGTCCTGTGTGCAACCCTCATGATGTGATAAGCTTAAGTCAATACCATTTTTGAGTGAATGTTTTGCTTGAGGACAAGTAATAGTTCAAGTTTGGGAGTTTAATGAGTTGATAATTTACCAACTCATCTGGATTTTAAGCATGAGTTGTTGCTTTATTTTAACGCAATTTAGAAGGGTTTTATGCATTTTCTCCTCTTTTGTGCAGGCATTTAGTTGAAACTAAGAAGATGAAGGAATTGAGCTTAAAGCAATCTACCACAGAAAAACAAGGACATGTGTGCCACAAGTCTTCACCTATGTTTAGCAGGTTCCATGCAAGAGGATTTTGAATGTTGTTGAAACCAGACCTGCGTTCCGTAAGTTGGTATCTGTGGACGGCAAATTCCAATGCAGGAGGCAATGAGAGAGAACTGCCTGAGCCTGTTGATGCATCTTCGAGCCGCACATCTACACTTGTGAAACGCGGGTGCCAGCGCAAGTGAGTCGCATTTCCTCCGAAGGAAAAAATCGTCCAAGAAGGCAAGCATGTACTTGAGAAACTTCCAAGGACATTTTTGGATAGTTGTACAAGGAATTTATACAGATTTTTTATCGCATTTTTAAATAACACATTAGAAGAGAAGGACATTACATCATAGAGAATATTGTAGAAGAGTGATAGAGATCGTACAATTTCATACTTTCTTCTTCATCTTCTTTGTGAGAAAACACTATTGTTGCAGATTCTAAGATGAAAGTGATATTAATTTCTCAACATGATTGGTCTTAAGAAATTCCCTGTTGGTATAATTTCTCTTTCCTTAATTATGAGCAATTATTTTCCCTTCTAGGGGCATGTGTGGATGGTGAGTGTGTAGATCTAAGTGGATATTGACTAATTAATCTTAGATTAGATTAGATTGCATTGATCAATGGACTTTTTAAAGTTATAATTAGATAATTAATGGATGCAAACATTAATTGAGCTCTCTAATTTTGTTTTTGCTTGGAAAAGAAAAGGTGAAGTTGGGTAAGATTTTAATAGTGAGGATTTAAAGTTTTTAATTTACGGGTTGGAGTTAGAGATAGTCTATACCCAATTCAAACTCCATTTAAGGGTTAGATCTAGAAATAGTCTAAACCCTTCCTCAAACATTGTTTAATTGTTTTATAGATTTTGGCTTTGGGGTTTGAGAGAACCCAAAGTAGACACACTCTTTTGGTTGAGAAACTTAGAGTGTAGCCAAAATCAAGGTTATCTATGCTTTAATTGACTCTAAAGTTCTTAATTAATACCTATCAAATCAATGGCCCATCAGATGTCCCATCTTGCTAGCAAAAATCCTTTTTCCCTATTTTGTTCTTATATTTTCATTTGGTACTAGTTCAAACCAATCCCCCAAAAATTTACTCTACATTTAGACATGATGCATTCTTGTGTGAACCTATTTACAACATTTGGTGAATCTAGCCCCAATCATTTTGGGATTTGATCTTGACTCTTTTTGGGTATTTATTTTGCGACGATTGTAGCTACCTCCCTAGCTGGAGAGTTATTTTGGACGTTATCAAAATTCATCGAAAAAAAGACATAATGCAAAGTGAGTGGCAAAGAAAGGAGTTTTAGTGAGCAAGATCTTCAAAAATCGTGGATAATTGCTCTGGTGAAAAGATAGGAAAAAAAGATGAGCAGTTTTGGTATTTATGGGAGCAGAGGATGCAGTTTCCCAAATGATGCCTAGGGAAGAACGCTGCGTACGGACCAAACACGTTGCAAAGGAGTAGTTCGCATAAAGGAGAGGTATTTCGTTCCCTTGGATGAGAATGAAGGCACAACAAGTCAACAAGGGGTCTTTTCATTTTTTTTTCGTCTTTAGGGAGCAGCTAAACGTCATACTCGAAAGACGGGGGAACTATCTGTATGGGGTGAAATTGGATTGGAGATACGTGGCACCCATAACAAGTGAAGCACAACATTCCGAGATGACAGGAGTATCAAACCTAGAAAGGCTGTCTCCGACATAATGATAGGAGAAGCCATATCATTCAGAATGAGGATTAGGGGATCGTCACTCGTATTGATGTGGTAATAAAGACAAACAGGAGACATGAATGTCAAATTGCTCAGGTGCACGTACGAGTTCGTACGGATATGGGTCATACAGGGATATTAGTTGGCACCTTCCAAAAGACTAGAAGTGTGGCACAAGAACATAAGGTTTAGTATTTTAGGGCTCTAGTGACATTTTCTTATTGGTCAAGGCCTTAACCCTGTAGCCTACACATAATTGACCTTTCACTTGTAAAAGGATTCTGACTCTGGTTTTCTCTCAAGAAAATATATATTAGGAAATACTGTTTGGGCTCCAAGCATTTTCCTTATATTGTCTTAAATTTAACAGTTATCTGAATAGCTAATCTCGAACCAGAGGCAGGGATTTTAGACTTGCTTGCGGTCTCTTCAGATACGCCTAGATTTGTTCTCTTTACTTTATTCAGCTTGTTTACATTGTGCTCTATCTGATTTTTCATGTCACGCCCCAAACCTATACCCTGGACGTAACACGGTACTTGAAGCCACAAGTGACCCCAAGTCAACCTTAGTCTATTATTCACTAGTGTTCTGAGTAATCATGCACAACGGAAATTTAAAATAATAGCATCAAAGCATTTTTAAGAAAATTTAAAGTCTGAAAATAGAGAGTTAGAATATCTATAAAAAAATATGAAACCAAGTCTGGTCTGAAAGCCATCTAACTGAGGAGTGGATGGGACAAGCCCCTAGCTAACTCCAAGTCTAACTAAAATAATATCTCAACTGAAAGAAAGTAAAGCAAGGCCCTCAAATGATGAGGACTCACACTTCGACTGCAGCGGAAGAGGATCTGGATCATAACGGCTAATGATGCTGAGTCTGGGAACCTGCAGCTGTATCATGAAATGATACAGCATAAAAGTATGCGTCAGTACTTTGAATGTACTAAGTAAGTGAGAGAAACATAAATAATATCACAGAACTAGTAACTGAACTGATACGACATGAAATGACCAACTGAAATGCTGAAAACTGATACAACTGATGTAAAACTGATATGGTCAAAAATTGACCCTGGTTGATGGTCATAAACATGTCCTAAGTCTGAGATACTACACTGATCTGATTTGAATTGAGAAATCTGGGAGTAAACTGAACTGACTAGTGGGAGAGGCTATAACCGACATATAACCACGTGAGCTAGACGTGGAGTCCAATGTACACACCCCATCGATAGGAGCCAATATACCTTGCCAGGGTATAAAGGCATGGACTGTGAAAAATCACTGTCAGAGGGGGGCCGTTAGGCCAAGTAAATAAATCCTACAGTGGCAACGCAATTTTGGAACCTGGGTGCGCTGGAACCCCGGCCATTTCGGTGCTAGGTCCTACTCTCATTAGATAATCCTATTACTAATACTATTGTCAAGTGGATAGCTCGATACTAGGGCCCAAGACTATATTGACCCATGGATATTGTCAGAGAGTTCCCTGAGCGACTTATAGGACCAGATTTGGAAACTGAGTTCTAAGACTAGTCAGAGCTGCTTAGCTGGAAGCGTCGTAACCGTCTAAGAACAAACTGATAACTGAACTGGGGTCCTGGGGCTGGTCAGAGCTATATAACTGGAAAGTCATGACCACCTAATGGACCAAATAACTGTAATCTAAGTCTGAGTCTGATAACTAAGAGGCGCCACTAACACCTAGGAAAAGGACTATAATCAAACTGATCAGCTGACATTTCTGACTAATATTGAATATTCTAGTACTTTGACTGAAGCTGAACTAACAATTCTAGTAAAATACAAAGTATAAAGACTTTTTGACTGAATCTAAATAACATACAAGTAACTGTGTTTTTAACACATACAAGATTATAAAAGCCCCTAACTCCTTAAAGATGCAACCAATTCTTAAGAGTTCAAAGCTTAAACAGGATTCTAATTTCTGACTTTTCAAAAGTTAGGGTTGAACTGGGTACCTCTGTCTGAAATAATGGGAAAGGGCACCCCATGAAGTCTAACTAACTCCCGAATATAAAGTCTAGCATAGTCCTCAGTTGAATCTATGGTTTTAACTAGGAGGAAATGTACTGACTTAGTCATCCGGTCCACTACTACCTAGATGGAGTCATGTTGCCGACGAGACCGAGGTAGACCTGTAATGTAGTTCATATTTACTTCTTCCCACTTCCATGTGGGTATACTGATATCTTGAGTCATGCCTCCAAGTCTCTGGTGTTCTACCTTGACTTGCTGGCAGTTTGGGCACTGTGCTACAAATTTGGCGATATTCCTTTTCATGTCGTTCCACCAATAAATATCCCGCAAGTCACGGTACATTTTAGTAGCACCTGGGTGGATAGAGTATTTTGAGCTGTGTGCCTCGGCCAGTATCTGTTGTCTCAACTTATCAATATCCAGTACATACAACCTGCCCTGGTAACGGAGCACCCCATCTCCCACTTGGGAGAAAGCTTCTATCTCTTTTTTGAGGACTAGGGGTGTTCAAGGTTTGATGAAAAACCAAACTAAACCGCAAACCAAATCAAACCGATTAAAAAAATTGACATTTGGTTTGGATTGGTTTGGTTTGATTTTAAATTTTAAAAACCGATGATATTTGATTTGCTTTTGGTTTTACTAAAAAAAACCAAAGAAATAAACAAACCGAACCAATAAATTTTATACGTAAATTTTATAATTATTTGAATATATGTTTGTAGCTTTTCATAAATAATTATAAATNCTTTTAAATTCTATTACTTAAAAAATATGTTCAAACCCAATACTCTAAGTCTAATTATTTATATGTGGTGTGACATATTGCCGATTTTTTTTATTTTCTTTTTCTAGGACATTCATCTACTCTTCAATCGTTTACCTCTTTGATTTTTGAAGAATCGACCATTCTATATGAAGTTGTATATTGTTTTTGTATGGATATTAGACATGTGAAGTGGAAAAACCTCTACATTTATGCAAATTAAACATGCTAAAACTTTGGAACAGTGTTGAAAAATAATAGAACATTCAGATACATTCATCTCGTGATACTAGAGAGAAATTTGTTGATTCCTAATGTTCACTTGAAATAATTATATCATGTCTTTATTGTTTTACTATTATTAATTTATCATTAGCTAGTTATAAATCGAAAACCCGAACCAAACCGAACCAAACTGATGGTTTTTTTTTATTTGGTTTGGTTTGGTTTTAAAATTTTAAAAACCGACTAAATTGGTTTGGTTTTGGTTTTAATCCAAAATCGATCCAAACCGAACCATGAACACCCCTACTGAGGACTGCTTCCTTAAGCTTAAGTAAAATAGGATCCTCATCCTGTCTGGATTTGACTTCAACTACCAAGGATGAATCTGATCCGTTTTGCATTACCATGCCACCTTTAGCTGAATCCACCAACTGCACCCCTAACCGGGCTACCCTGTGAACTTTTTTTGCTAGCTCCCTCTTGTATTCCTTAATGTGAGCCACACTTCCCATAGATCGTCTACTTAAGGCGTCAGCCACCACATTGGCCTTACCCGAGTGATACAGCACACTCATGTCATAATCCTTTAGTAGCTCCAACCACTGTCTCTGACGCAGGTTTAGGTCCTTCTGGCTGAACATATACTGAAGGCTCTTGTAATCTATGAACACATCCACGTGAACCTCGTACAAGTAGTGTCTCCATATTTTTAACGCGAATACCACCACTGCCAACTCCAAGTCATGAGTTGGATAATTCTTCTCATGAACTTTGAATTGTCTGGAGGCATAGGTTATCACTTTGCCCCGCTGCATCAGAACGCAATCGAGTCCAACTCTAGAGGCGTCACAATAAACAACCAACCCATCTGATCCTTCCGGTAAGGTTAACACTGGAGCGGTAGTGAGTCGAGTCTTCAACTCCTGGAAACTCTTCTCACACTCGTTCGACCACTGGAATTTCACCTTCTTCTAGGTTAACTTGGTCAGGGGAGATGCTATGGAGGAGAAACCTTCCACAAACCGTCGGTAATAACACGTTAAGCCCAGAAAACTCATGATTTCAGTAGGAGAGGTAGGTCTGGGCCAATCCTTCACTGCTGCTATCTTATGAGGATCTACCTGTATCCCTTCACCGGAGACCACATGACCTAAGAAGTCACCGATTTTAACCAAAATTCGCACTTGCTGAACTTAGCGAATAACTGGCGGTCTCTAAGTGTCTACAGTGCTAATCTTAGGTGATTGGCATGTTCTTCCTCATTTTTAGAGTATACTAGAATGTTGTTGATAAATACAATGATGAACATATCCAGATACTGCTTGAAGACTTTGTTCATTAAATCCATGAAAGTTGTTGGGGTGTTTGTTAACCCGAAGGACATCACCACAAACTCGTAGTGACCATACCGAGTTCTGAATGTTGTTTTTGGTATGTCACACTCCCTAACCCTTAGTTGATGGTTCCCTGACCTGAGATCGATCTTGGAAAAACAGTTGGCTCCCTGAAGTTGGTCAAATAGATCGTTAATTCTAGGTAGAGGGTACTTGTTCTTAACTGTGACCTTATTCAACTGACGGTAATCTATGCACATTCTGAGGGTACCGTCTTTCTTACGCACGAATAGCACTGGAGCACCCCAGGGAGAGATGTTGAGTCTAAGAAAACCCTTATCAAGAAGATCCTTTAACTGTTTCTTCAGCTTCTTAAGCTCAACTGGAGTCATCCTATAAGGAGGGATGGAAATGGGATGAGTGTCTGGGAGGAGATCTATTCCAAAATCTATTTCCCATTTAGGGGGAACTCTGAAAAGATCTTCAGGAAATACATATAGGAACTCGCTGACAACTAGAACTAACTGAATGGTTGGGGTCTCAGAGTTGGAATCCTTGACCTGAACCAGATGATATAGACACCCTTTGGAAATGAGTTTCTGGGCCTTAAGGTAGGAAATAAACCTACCCTTAGGCGATGAACTGCTTCCCAACCATTCTAACACTGGTTCATTCGGAAACTGAAACTTGACAACTCTAGTTCTGCAGTCAACTGAGGCATAGTAGGAGTGTGACCAATCCATGGAGAGAATAAGATCGAAGTCGACCATGTATAGCTCTTCGAGATCAGCTGGAATGACTTTATTCAGGACAGAGATTGGGCAGTTTCTATATACCCGGTTGGCTCTAACTGATTCACCAACTAGAGTGGAGACTGAGAAGGGTTATGATAAGACCTCTGGACTGATGTTGAATTGGACTGCTATGTATGGAGTCATGAATAAAAGAGTGGCTCCTGGATCTAGGAGGGCATACACGTCTAGATGGAAGAGACTTAACATACTAGTAACCACGTCAGGTAAGCTTTCCTGATCCTGACGAGAAGATAGAGCATAGAAATGATTCTGGCGTTGACCGCCATCTGTACCTGTCGTGTTGGCCTGCTGATCTGGTCGGCCTGCTGGAGCTGATGAAGTGGTAGATTGTCACCCTGTTGATGGGCACTCTCTGAGTCGGTGTCCAAGTTGTCCACATCTGAAACAGCCCTCTCTTCCTTGGAGGCATTCCCCTGGGTGATTCCTACCGCTGGATACCTGTTCCCTATGTTGTGAGCCTGATATTGAGTGTCAGATGACCCACCCCTCTAATCCTGGTGGGACCAAAAGGTTGGGGCGCTGGCTAAACTAGGTGCTGGGGCTCTCTGTTATTGTTACTGTTGCTGCTGCTACTGTGGGCGGCTACTACAGCTAGATCTCTGATGGCCGAAATCTGAATGGTCAGTCCTTGCCCGCTTGTTCTTTCGCTCCATATCCTTCATCTTCTCAGCACTCAATTTGCTGGGCATAAACAATTAAGCTAGAAAGGTCCATGTCCTTAATCAACATTGCGGTCCTGCACTCCTTGAGGACCAGATTTAATACTCCATTCACAAATTTTAACATAAGAGCACTTAGCTCGGCTACCATCTCCGGAGCATACTTTGATAGCCTAGTAAACTCCAGAGCATACTCCTCCACTGTCTTGTTGCCCTATCGCAAGTTCATAAACTCTTCCATCTTAGCCTCTCTCAGCTCCCGAGGGAAAAACCTATCCAAAAAAGTTGTGCTGAACTCTTCCCACTCCACCAATCCTGCTTCCGCTAGTCGTCCCTTCTTCTACTGCTCATACCACACCTGGGCTACCCCCTTCAGCTGGTAGGCAGCCAAGTCGGCACTCTCCGAGGGACTGACACCCATAATCTGAGTGATCTTTTTAATTTCATCTACAAACTCTTGTGGGTCCTCTCCCACCTTTGTCCCATGAAAATCTGGAGGATTTATCCAGGTAAAATGCCGCACCCGAGCAGCTGCTGCAGACCCATTTGTGGCTATCGGAGCCACCTGCTGATTCACCTGGTTGGTGACTGTCTGAGCGAGCAGTTGGCTAGCCGCTCTGAATTCTGCAGTGGACACTATGTCGTCCTATGGGGCTGTTGGAGCTGGTGGGGCAGGTCTGTTGGCATCTGGGCCTTCTTCCGTTACTGTGTTTAGGAGGCATGGTTCACTGAAATGACATAGACCACGAGTTAGAAGGGCATTTTTGGAATTAAACTTTAACGCACGATAAGGAATATGAACACAAGGGAATTTTCCTAATAACATCTCGTAGCCTACTCGTCATAAGTGTGGCGCGCTTCACACCCATGAAAAAGACTCTACTCGATGCGGCTTTGACACTTTCCGAGGATACTCTAAACCTGGCTCTGATACCAAATTTGTCACGCCCCGAACCTACACCGTGGACGTAACACGGTACTTGAAGCCACAAGTGACCCCAAGTCAACCCTTAGTCTATCATTCACTAGTGTTCTGAGTAATCATGCACAACAAAAATTTAAAATAATAGCATTAAAGAATTTTTAAGAAAATTTAAAGTCTGAAATCAAGTCTGATCTGAAAGCCATCTAACTTAGGAGTGCTTGGGACAAGACCCCAGCTAACTCCAAGTCTAACTAAAATGGTATCCCAACTGAAAGAAAGTAAATCAAGGCCCTCGAATGATGAGTACTCACACTTCGGTTGCAGCAGAAGAGGATCTGGATCGCAACGGCTAACGATGCTGAGTCTGGAAACCTATAGTTGTATCATGAAATGATACAACATAAAAGTATGCGTCAGTACTTTGAATGTACTGAGTAAGTGAGAGAAACATGAATAATATCACAGAACTAGTAACTGAACTGATACGACATGAAATGACCAACTGAAATACTGAAAACTGATACAATTGACGTAAAACTGATATGGTCAAAAATGACCCTGGTTGATGGTCATAAACATTTCCTAAGTCTAAGATACTGCACTAATATGATCTGAACTGAGAAATCTGGGAGTAAACTGACTAATTAGTGGGAGAGGCTATAACTGACATATAACCACGTGAGCTAGACGTGGAGTCCGATGTACACACCCCGTCGGTAGGACCCAATATGCCTTGCCAGGGTATAAAGGCATGGACTGTGAAAAATCACTGTCATAGGGGGGGCGTTAAGCCAACTAAATAAAACCTACGGTGGCAATGTAGTTTTGGAATCTGAGTGCGCTGGAACCCCAGCTCTTTCGGTGCTAAGTTCTACTCCCATTGGATAATCCTATTACTACTACTATTGACAATTGAATAGCTCGATATTGGGGCCCAATACTATATTGACCCATGGATACTGTCAGAGAGTTCCCTGAGCGTCTTATAGGACCAGATTTGGAAACTGAGTTCTAAGACTGGTCAGAGTTGCTTACTGGAAGCGTCGTAACCGTCTAAGAACAAACTGATAACTAAATTGGGGTCCTGGGGCTGATCAGAGCTATATAACTAGAATGTCATGACCGCCTAATGGACCAAATAATTGTAATCTAAGCCTGAGTCTATTAAGTGAAAGGCACCACTGATACCTCGGGAAAGGACTATAATCAAACTGATTAGCTGACATTTCTGACTAACATTGAATATTCTAGTACTTTGACTGAAGCTGAACTAACAATTTTGGGAAAATATAACGTATGAAGACTTTCTGACTGAATCTGAATAACATACAAGTAACTGAGTTTTTAACACATACAAGCATTATAAAAGCCCCTAACTCTGAAAGATGCAACCAATTCTCAAGAGTTTAAAGCTTAACAGGATTCTAATTTTTGACTTTTCAAAAGTTAGGGATGAATTTTTAAATTGATGAAACAAGAATCATTTTGATTCCAAACTGGCAGAAAATAGCTACAATTAACATAGGGTGGGATTCCACATAAAATAATTCAAGAACAATAGCAATAATTTTGAATTCACAATCTCAGGTCTATGACTGAAAGTGAACAGGGAGAGCTTTGGGGGGACGCAAGGGGAGAAAAATCTCCTTACTGAATTTCCACATACCTGAAGAAGACAACCCCGGTGAAAAAAATCTCTGAGAAAACTGAGAAGAAAAATCAACCCTAGCTCCTGCTCTGTGCTTCCGGAGAAGTTGTACACTCTGTTCTTGAGAGAGTTGAGAGGAATGAAGGGAAAGGGTCGTTTTATTCCCTTTAATTCTCTCCTATACGAACCCAAAACGACATGGTTTCAAGTTAAAAAGACTAGGAAAATACAAAAATACCGCTGGCAGAAAGAATTGAAAACTGCCCGACCCTGAACAACAGATCCCAGGACGGGTTGTTGGTTCAAACAACGGCCCGTTGATAGCTGTTGTTGGTTCTGGTTTCTGAAACCAGACCTACTGGACTGAACAACGGGAAGGTCCAACGGTCAGTTGGAAGAATCAACGAGCCGTTGGTTCCTATCGTGGTCTGGAAGAGGGAAACTGGGGCCCTAAGACAATGAGTGATACAACGACTCATTGGTAGGAACAACGGATCGTTGAACCCACTCGTTGTCAACAGTGTTGAAGTATGGGTCCTGACAACGGGTGGAAAGGACGGCCTGTTGGTGCTAACAACGAGCTGTTGATTCTAGTTGTTGCTTCCTAGCACAAACCCAACCCTCACTGGAAGTCTAACAATGGCTGCCTACAACTGGTTGTTGGAACTTCAATGGCTCGTTGGTCGGCTCGTTGATTCTGGGAGAAAAATATGCTGAGCAAACCATGACTCCTTACAACCGGCCGTTGGTTCTACCAACGGTCCGTTTTCTGGGTCGTCTGAGACAGAAAAATTTCTGATGTTTCCCTGATATTTCATGCAACGCCTGGATTTGGTTTAGGAAAGTCTAGGGGTGTTACATTTCATCGTCTATTAATAACCAAATCACTAGTAAATTAGACCTAAAATAGAGGTTAAATCGTAATGCATGTTCTTGACTCCCTATAAATTTAACTACACCAATTTCAAAATAAACATAATTAACACAAAAAATGAAAATCTTCTGTCATGACGCTCCTTATTAAGAGTGACGGAGCTACAATCAAGGAATGGGGTTTACTTAGAATTTTCTTCGTTGAATTTTTCATAGTTATTTATATATATAACTATTGAATTCTTAGGCATAAAGAAAGCTTTGATTGTAATGATAAAGGCAGATAAAAAATTACTTTAGATAATAAATTCAAATATTTAGAATCCCGCCCTTTGGGCCCACGGCTTATCTCAGCGATCATTTGCCACAATTCTCTAATTATGATGAGTGGCCAAAGAAAGGGTTATGCACCTCGTTGGTATTGTGATTATTAACTTTGTTTCTGTCTAATCATGTTGATGTCCAAGTGTGAGTATCATTCGACCTGGCAAGCCAACAGCATGAAATGTGTTATTTACGTGTTGGAAGACAAAAGTGATTTGATTCATAATGCATGGGAATTATATTCACCTTCTAATGTCTTGGGAAAAAGAATTAATTAATATGTATTATATTTTACATATGAAGAATTGACAAATCATAAGCCCAAAGCTTTTAGTATGATTTATGTGTGTAGGTAAGTCTGCCACATCAACAACCAACAAAGAATTGATTCTCCCACCAACTTCTCTGCCTCAAAGTTGAATGCTGGCCATTTAAATTCTAGTATATATCAAAGATCGAGGCACACGAAGAATCTTCAGAGACATTATGGATTTATGGAGCAAAAGTATAGACTTGTTGTTAATTAATCTCAATATAATTATTAGAGCTCATAATTAAGTAAGATTCTTGCTTAGCCTCAACACTTAAATATCCGATCCCCTTTACAACTCACATGAAAAAAAGAAGTGAAAAGTACAATGATAGAGAGGATAGTATCTTTGGTATAAAGATCAAACCATTTACCATATTCCTTTATGGCTTAGAACAACTTATATGGAACCCCATAATTAAATGATGGCAGCAGGATGATGATATGTGTGAAATACACGTGTCTGCATGCCTCCTGTTCTTATTTTAATTCTCTTTTCCCATTTCGTGGGAATACACACGTTTTGGTTTTGCATAAACCAAAAGCTAAAAATTAAAAAAGAAGAAAAGAAAAATAGCTGATTTGAAGGCCGAAGCGCTAGAATTTTAATTTTATTGAATTATTTTATTATTCTTTTTCAGTTTTTTTTAGATAGTTATAACATGGATAAGACATTAAAAATGATTGTAATCTTTAAGGCATGACAAAATTGCAAGTCCTGTCTGCTTCTGCATTAAAAACTTTGTATGTAAAGAAGGTATGAGCAGTTGGAGAACTGAAGGCAATGATGTGATGATGAATTAATATCATGGACTACAAACTAGCATCCTTTGATTTAATATNATGAATTAATATCATGGACTACAAACTAGCATCCTTTGATTTAATATATCAATGTATCCCATGTTTATCCAGTTTTAATGCATTTAATTTAGTCCCAATTGGATGGGAGGAGTGTAATTAATACCAACAGCAACTATAGCTATGAATTTCATTTAGCATCTCTTTAACACGTTACGTTACGTGCGATATCTAATAATCATATTTTAAACTTTAACACGCTACGTTATGTATGTGCTCAAGACATGTAAGAGTTGCATTTTTTGTTATGTTAATACCTCATGTCTAATAGTTATATTTTACATGGAGTCTAGTGTACTAAAGCGTTCACTATGCGCGGGATCTGGAGAAGGGCCGGACTACAAGAGTCTATTGTATGCAGCCTTAGCTAGCATTTCTTCTTGTTTTCACAGCATGAATTCATAAATTCTTTGATCACGTGACGACAACTTTACCAGTTATTCTAAGTAGCTGACTATTGGTTTTAAGGACTTAAATTGGAGCAATGAATTGATGGACCCGTAAAGATGAGCTTGTAGTAAATGTGACAGTAAGCAGTCGAAAATATTAATAGAGATAGAGCTACTACTAGTAGTGCAGCAAAAATATATTGTGCTAAGTCTATCCATGAGTGGGTGGGGCCAATTATTAGGCAAGAAGAAAAGCGACTTGCATTTTCACAAACCCCACTTTCAGCCATTGCTTTCATATGATTTTTCATGTAACCACCTCTTTTTTATTTTATTTATTGTAATGAAACATGATTGGCTTTTTCCTCTTTAGACCTTCTTTTTGTGGAACAAAATTAATTTAACTACTTTTCCGTGAATATTGAGTGTTAAAATTGGACTTTGCATGAGTGTTAGTAGTATATAGTGTATAGGAAAGCTAAATAGCTTTAATGTTTGTTCAACAAACAAGTGGATCATATGAAAAAGCTTCTCCGAATAAAGTAAAATAGAGAAAAAGTAGTTTCAAAGTAAAAGGAGGTTTCGTCTTGTTTTTTTTAAAATTGTATAATCACAAATTCATCAAGTAGGAGCAATAAAAGCATTACTATAACAATAGACCAACAAACACTTTTACTATTACTCACAACCAATGAATGAATTAATTATGTTTATATTAACAAGTGAAAGTGTTCGAAAGGAGGGAGAGAAGAGTTGGATAGGGATATCTTCATATTTAGCCTCATCGTGTTGGATAATCTGATAGGCTCCACATTTGTGATTAAACATCACATTTGAAGATAACATGTATGAATCCA